>JAPPVO010000024.1:132979335-133078439 GCA_030407325.1 Camellia japonica
CATGAGAAGGCCTAGGGAACACCTCAAACACCTCAGGATTGACCAATTTAAATTTTCAAAACTTACGGAATTAGCACGGGACTCCCGGTTTGAAAACTATGTCCGAAAAGGCATTTTTGGGAGTTAGAACCGGATTTCACTCTAAGCAAACTAGTTCCTTAAGAAATTTGAATTCGAGGTGTTGATGCCCCAAAATCACGAAACGGCGTCGGTTTGGCACGAAACTTGGCACACACGGCCGCCTAGGCACGAGAAACTTGTGGGAGAAGACGGGACTCCAATCGGGTTCCCGGTTTGGGAGTTAGAGCTAGATTTCATTCTAGGCAAACTAGTTCCTTAAGAAACTTGAATTCGATGTATTAACGCCCCAGAATCACCAAACAGGGTCGGATTGGCACGGAAATTGGCACAAGCGACCGCCTAGGCACGAGAGACTTATGGGAGAAGACGGGGCTCGAATCGGGTTCCTGGTTTGGGAGATAGAGCCTGATTCTGGTCTAGGCAAATAAGTTCCTTAAGAAATTTGAATTTGATGTGTTGATGACACAAAATTACCAAAATGACGACAGTTTGGGACAAAACTTGGCACACACAACCGCGTAGGCGCGAGAGACTTGTGGGAGAAGACGAGACTCGAATCGGGTTCCCGGTTTGGGAGTTAGAGCCGGATTTCACTCTAGGCAAACTAGTTCCTTAAGAAACTTGAATTCGAGGTGTTGACGCTCCAAAATCACCAAACGGCGTCAGTTTGGCACGAACCCAGGCACACACGACCGCCTATGCACAAGAAACTTGTGGGAGAAGACGGGACTCCAATCAGGTTCCCAGTTTGAGAGTTAGAGCCGGATTTTGCTCTAGGCAAACTAGTTCCTTAGAAAACTTGAATTCAAGGCGTTGACGCCCCAAAATCAACAAACAGGGTACAATTAGCACGAAACTTAGCACACACGACCGCCTAGGCACGAGGTGTTCCCCATGCCTTCTTGTGATTGTTACACGAGGTGGCCCCCGATGCCTATTTTCAAGCTTAAGTGTGAAAAAAGTGCCTTTTTCGACTTAGTTTTCAAACCGGCAGTCCTGTGCTAGTTCTGTAAGTTTCCATAACTTACATTGGTCCCCCTGGAGGTGTTCGAGGTATTCTTTGGGCTTTCTCGTGATTGTTACACAATTTTGGCGCCCAATGGCCTATTTTCATGATTAAGTGGGAAAAAGTGCGTTTTTTGACTTAATTTCCAAACCAGGAGTCCCGTGCAAGTTCCGTAAGTTTCCACAACTTGCATTGGTCCCTCCCGAGGTGTTTGCGGTGTTCCCCGGGCCTTTTCGTTATAGTTACACGATTTTGGCCCCCGATGGCCTATTTACAAGCTTAAATATGAAAAAAAAAGGTGCATTTTTCGATATAGTTTTCAAACCAGGAGTCTCATACTAGTTCCGTAAGTTTTCTCAACTTACATTGGTCCCTCCCGAGGTGTTCGAGGTGTTCCATGGGCCTACTCGTGACTGTTACACGATTTTGGTCCCCGACGGCCTATTTTGTAGCTTAAGTGTGAGAAAAGTGTCTTTTTCGAATTAGTTTTCAAACCGGAAGTCCCGTGCTAGTTCCGTAAGTTTCCACAACTTACATTGGTCCCTTCCAAGTTGTTTGATGTGTTCCACGGGCCTTATCGTGACTATTACACGATTTTGGCCCCCGATGGTCAATTTTCAAGCTTAAGTGTGAGAAACGTGCCTTTTTCGACTTAGTTTTCAAACCGGCAATCCCGTGCTAGTTCTGTAAGTTTCAATAACATACATTGATCCCTCCCAAGGTGTTGCCCTGGTGTTCTCCTGAATGCTACACGATTTTGGCCCCCGATGGCCGATTTTTAACCTTAAGTGTGAAAAAAGTGCATTTTTTGATTTAGTTTTCAAACCGGGAGTCCCGTACCAGTTCCGTAAGTTTGCTAAACTTACATTGGTCCCTACCGAGGTGTTTGACGTGTTCCCCAGGGCTTCTCGTGACCGTTACACGATTTTGTCCCCCTGATGGCCTATTTTCGAACTAAAGTTTGAAAAAAGTGCCCTTTTCCACTTAGTTTTCAAACCAGGACTCACGTGCTAGTTTTGTAAATTTCTACCACTTACATTGGTCCCTCTTGAGGTGTTTTAGGTGTTCCCCGTGCCTTCTCATGACTGTTAGACAATTTTGGCCCCCGATGGCCTATTTTCAAGCTTACGTGTGAAAAAGTGTATTTTTTAACTTAGTTTTCCAACCGGGAGTCCCGTGCTAGTTCTGTAAGTTTCTAAAACTTACATTGGTACGTCCCGAGGCATGTGAGATGTTCCTTGGGTCTTCTCGTGACTGTTACACGATTTTGGCCGCCAATGGCCTATTTTCAACCCTAAGTGTGAAAAAAGTGCGTGTTTAGACTTAGTTTTCAAACCGAAAGTCCCGTGGCAGTTCTGTAAGTTTTCACAACTTACATTGTTCCCTTCCAAGGTGTTTGAGGTTTTCCTCGGGCTTTCTTGTGACTGTTAAACGATTTTGGCCCCCGATGGCCTATTTTCAAGCTTAAATGTAAAAAAAGTGCCTTTTTCAACTTAGTTTTAAGACTGGGAGTCCGGTCCTTGTTCTATAAGTTTCCACAACTTACATTAGTCCCTCTCGAGGTGTCTGAGGTATTGCCCGATCCTTCTCGTGACTGTTACATGATTTTGGGCTCCGATGGCCCGTTTTCAAGCTTAATTGTCAAATAAGTTTATTTTTTGACAGAGATTTCAAACGGGAGTCCAGTGCTAGTTCCGTTTGCCCTAAAATCACCAAACGGCGTCGGTTTGGCACGAAACTTGGCACACACGACCTCCTAGGCACGAGAGAGTTGTGGGAGAAGACTGGACTCCAATCGCGTTCCCGGTTTGGGAGTTAGAGCCGGATTTCACTCTGAGAAAACTAGCTCCTTAAGAAACTTGAATTCGAGGTGTTGACGTCTTAAAATCACCAAACGGCGTCGGTTTGGAACGAAACTTGGCACACAAGACCGCCTAGGCACGAGAAATTTGTAGCAGAAGACAAGACTCCAATCGAGTTCCCGGTTTGGGAGTTAGAGCCGGATTTTGCTCTAGGCAAACTAGTTCCTTAAGAAACTTGAATTCGAGATGTTGACGCCCCAAAATCACCAAACGGGGTCGGATTTGGACGAAACGTGGCACACACGACCGCCTAGGCACGAGAGACTTGTGGGATAAGACGGAGCTCGAATCGGGTTCCTGGTTTGGGAGTTAAGAGCCGGATTTCGGTCTAGGCAAAAGTAGCTCCTTAAGAAATTTGAATTCGAGGGGTTGACGCCCCAAAATCACCAAACGGCGTCGGTTTGGCACGAAACTTGGCACACACGGCCGCCTAGGCACGAGAGACTTGTTGGAGAAGACGGGACTCCAATCGGGTTCCCGGTTTGGGAGTTAGAGCCGGATTTCACTCTAGGCAAACTAGTTCCTTAAAAAACTTGAATTCGAGGGGTTGACGCCCCAAAATAGCAAACGGCGTCTGTTTGGCACGAAACTTGGCACACACGACCGCCTAGGCACGAGAGACTTGTCGGAGAAGAAGGGGCATGAATCGGGTTCCTGGTTTGAGAGTTAGAGCCGGATTTCGGTCTAGGCAAAAGTAGTTCCTTAAGAAATTTGAATTCGATGTGTTGACGCCCGAAAATCACCAAACGGCGTTGGCTTGGCATGAAACTTGGCACACACGACCACCTAAACATGAGATAATTGTGGGAGACGACGGGGCTCCAATCGGGTTCCCGGTTTGGGAGTTAGAGCTAGATTTCACACTAGGCAAACTAGTTCCTTAAGAAACTTGAATTCGAGGTGTTGACGCCCCAAAATCACTAAACGGGGTTGGATTAGCACTTGCATACACGACCGCCTAGGCACGAGAGACTTGTGGGAGAAGACGGGGCTCGAATCGGGTTCCCGGTTCGGGAGCTAGAATCGGATTTCGGTCCAGACAAACTGGTTCCTTAAGAAATTTAAATTCAAGGTGTTAACGCCCCAAAATCGCCAAACGGCGTCAGTTTGGCACAAGAGACCTGTGGGAGAAGACGGGACTCCAATTGGGTTCCCGGTTTGGCAGTTAGAGCCTGATTGCGGTCTAGCCAAACTAGTTCCCTAAGAAATTTGATTTCGAGATGTTGACGCCCCAAAATCGCCAAACGGCGTCGGTTTGGCACGAAACTTGGGCAACACGACCGTCTAGGAACAAGAGATTTGTTTGAGAAGGCAGGGCTCGAATCGGGTTCCCGGTTTGGGAGTTAGAGCCGGATTCTAGTCTAGGCAAACTACTAGTTCCTTAAGAAATTTGAATCCGAGGTGTTGATGACACAAAATCACCAAAAGGCGTCGGTTTGAGACGAAACATGGCACACACGACTGCCTAGGCACGAGAGACTTGTCGGAGAAAACGAGACTCCAATTGGGTTCCCGATTTGGGAGTTAGAGCCGGATTTCAATCTAGGGAAACTAGTTCCTTAAGAAACCTGAATTCGAGATGTTGACGCCCCAAAATCACCAAACGGCGTCGGTTTGGCACGAAACTTGCCACACACGACCGCCTAGGCACGAGAGACTTGTGAGAGAAGACGGGACTACAATCAGGTTCCCGATTTTGGAGTTAGAGCTGGATTTCAACCTAGGCAAACTAGTTCCTTAAGAAATTTGAATTCGAGGGGTTGACGCCCCAAAGTCACCAAACGGCGCTGGTTTGGCACGAAACTTGGCACACACGACCGCCTGGGCACGAGAAACTTGTGGGAGAAGACAGGACTCCAATCGGGTTCCCGGCTTGGGAGTCAGAGCCGGATTTCACTCTAAGCAAACTAGTTCCTTAAGAAATTTGAACTCGAGGTGTTGATGCCCCAAAATCACGAAACGGCGTCGGTTTGGCACGAAACTTGGCACACACGGCCGCCTAGGCACGAGAAACTTGTGGGAGAAGACGGGACTCCAATCGGGTTCCCGGTTTGGGAGTTAGAGCTAGATTTCACTCTACGCAAACTAGTTCCTTAAGAAACTTGAATTCGATGTATTAACGCCCCAGAATCACCAAACAGGGTCGGATTGGCACGAAAATTGGCACAAGCGACCGCCTAGGCACGAGAGACTTATGGGAGAAGACGGGGCTCGAATCGGGTTCCTAGTTTGAGAGATAAAGCCTGATTCTGGTCTAGGCAAATAAGTTCCTTAAGAAATTTGAATTTGTTGTGTTGATGACACAAAATTACCAAAACGACGACGGTTTGGGACAAAACTTGGCACACACGACCGCGTAGGCGCGAGAGACTTGTGGGAGAAGACGAGACTCGAATTGGGTTCTCGGTTTGGGAGTTAGAGCCGGATTTCACTCTAGGCAAACTACTTCCTTAAGAAACTTGAATTCGAGGTGTTGACGCTCCAAAATCACCAAACGGCGTCGGTTTGGCACGAACCCAGGCACACACGACCGTCTATGCACAAGAAACTTGTGGGAGAAGACGGGACTCCAATCAGGTTCCCAGTTTGGGAGTTAGAGCCGGATTTTGCTCTAGGCAAACTAGTTCCTTAGAAAACTTGAATTCGAGGCGTTGACGCCCCAAAATCAACAAACAGGGTACGATTAGCATGAAACTTAGCACACACGACCGTCTAGGCACGAGGTGTTCCCCGTGCCTTCTCGTGACTGTTACACGAGGTGGCCCCCGATGCCTATTTTCAAGCTTAAGTGTGAAAAAAGTGCCTTTTTCGACTTAGTTTTCAAACCGGCAGTCCTGTGCTAGTTCTGTAAGTTTCCATAACTTACATTGGTCCCCCTGAAGGTGTTCGAGGTATTCTCTGGGCTTTCTCGTGATTGTTACACAATTTTGGCGCCCAATGGCCTATTTTCATGATTAAGTGGGAAAAAATGCGTTTTTTGACTTAATTTCCAAACCAGGAGTCCCGTGCAAGTTCCGTAAGTTTCCACAACTTGCATTGGTCCCTCCCGAGGTGTTTGCGGTGTTCCCCGGGCCTTCTCGTTATAGTTACACGATTTTGGCCCCCGATGGCCTATTTACAAGCTTAAATGTGAAAAAAAAAAAAAAAGTGCATTTTTCGATATAGTTTTCAAACCAGGAGTCTCGTATTAGTTCCGTAAGTTTTCTCAACTTACATTGGTCCCTCCCAAGGTGTTCGAGGTGTTCCATGGGCCTACTGTGACTGTTACACGATTTTGGTCCCCGACGGCCTATTTTGTAGCTTAAGTGTGAGAAAAGTGTCTTTTTCGAATTAGTTTTCAAACCGGAAGTCCCGTGCTAGTTCCGTAAGTTTCCACAACTTACATTGGTCCCTCCCAAGTCGTTTGATGTGTTCCACGGGCCTTATCGTGACTGTTACACGATTTTGGCCCCCGATGGTCAATTTTCAAGCTTAAGTGTGAGAAACGTGCCTTTTTCAACTTAGTTTTCAAACCGGCAGTCCCGTGCTAGTTCTGTAAGTTTCAATAACATACATTGATCCCTCCCAAGGTGTTGCCCTGGTGTTCTCCTGAATGCTACACGATTTTGGCCCCCGATGGCCGATTTTTAACCTTAAGTGTGAAAAAAGTGCATTTTTTGACTTAGTTTTCAAACCGGGAGTCCCGTATCAGTTCTGTAAGTTTGCTAAACTTACATTGGTCCCTACCGAGGTGTTTGACTGTTCCCCAGGGCTTCTCATGACCATTACACGATTTTGTCCCCTGATGGCCTATTTTCGAACTTAAGTTTGAAAAAAGTGCCCTTTTCCACTTAGTTTTCAAACCAGGACTCACGTGCTAGTTTTGTAAATTTCTACCACTTACATTGGTCTCTCTTGAGGTGTTTTAGGTGTTCCCCGTGCCTTCTCATGACTGCGATGGCCTATTTTCAAGCTTACGTGTGAAAAAGTGTATTTTTTAACTTAGTTTTCCAACCGGGAGTCCCGTGCTAGTTCTGTAAGTTTCTAAAACTTACATTGGTACGTCCCGAGGCATGTGAGATGTTCCTTGGGCCTTCTCGTGACTGTTACACGATTTTGGCCGCCAATGGCCTATTTTCAACCTTAAGTGTGAAAAAAGTGTGTGTTTAGACTTAGTTTTCAAACCGAAAGTCCCGTGGCAGTTCTGTAAGTTTTCACAACTTACATTGTTCCCTTCCAAGGTGTTTGAGGTTTTCCTCGGGCTTTCTTGTGACTGTTAATCGATTTTGGCCCCCGATGGCCTATTTTCAAGCTTAAATGTAAAAAAAGTGCCTTTTTCGACTTAGTTTTAAGACTGGGAGTCCGGTGCTTGTTCTATAAGTTTCCACAACTTACATTGGTCCCTCTCGAGGTGTTTTCAATTTTTAAATCATTTGAAGAATTTTTTAAAGAAACATTTTCCTTTTTCAAACTTTCATTTTCGTTAATAAGCAAAGCATTTGATTTTTTAAGAGCAGAATTTTTGAAATTATCTTTTGAAAATCTTTATGAAGATCTTCAACAGCATCTAGCAATTCTTCATAAGAAAGAGAGTTTTCAGTTACCTCATCATCTTCAATCCTCATGAAGCAAAGATTTGCCACTTTTGAGTTGCTTGATTCGCTATCTGAGCTACTATAGTCATTTTCTCCCCATGCTGATATAGCTCTTCTTTTGCTCTTCTTCTTTCTTTATCTTTTTTCGGTTAGGACAATCATATTTAATGTAATCCGGTTTCTTACATTCATAAGAGATTATTTGATCTTTCTTTTCTTCTTCATCTTTATTAAATGATTTTTTGTGAAATCTTCTTTTAAATTGTTTGTCTCTTTAAATAAATTCTTGAATTTTTTGTGATCATTGCAATGTCACCGTCCTCATCACTTTAGTTGTTGTCGTCTTTATCATTTTCTTGTGTTGTTGTTTTGAATGCAATACCTTTCTTCTTCTTGTGATTGTCATTATTGTCGGTTTTCATCAAAATTTCATGAGTCATTATTGACCCAAGAAGTTCATCTAAATTGAGTGTGTTGAGATCCTTGGCTTACTGGAGATCCTTGGCTTACTGAATTGCCGTCACTTTTGTTCCCAATTCTTTGGTAGACACCTGATAATTTTTCTTACCATTTCACTGTTAGTATAAACTTTTCTAAGATTTTTCAAAGAATTTATAATATCAGTAAATCTGGTAAACATTTCACAAATAAATTCATCAGATTTCATTTTGAATAATTCATAATTATGAACAAGCATGCTAATACGTGACTCCTTAACTTGATTTGTGCCTTTATGCGTGACTTCTAATTTATCCCAAATTTCTTTAGCAGTGTCACTTGCAGAAATTCTATTAAATTCATTTGGATCAAGTGCACAATATAATATATGTTTGGCTTTAGCATTTGCTGGAATATTCATAAAATCATTTTCATCCCATTCATCTTCTATTTTAGGGACTTTCTTTGAGTCAGCAATTTTGAAAGGAATAGTTGGACCATTTTTAATAATATTCCATATCTTGTAGTCTGTCCATTGAATATATATCAACATTGTAACGCCCTAAAAAAAGTATATAAATCAATCATTCACGAGATCTATAGACATAATAAAAATGTTATATTTTCATTCATCACAGTTAGTATTACAAGAGATATCACATGCCTTACATTTTCATAAATGTTTATCTTGAAACTATAACATGTAATTCTAATTGAGAACAACAAAATAAATGCCCTACGGGCTTACATCTTTCCAAATTATCACTTGGTTATAACAAAAGAAAAGTCAGAAGCTCTTTATAATTAAAGCCCTCGGCTTAAAAGGAAACATATAAACACAAAATGTAACAACAAAACGAAGCCTTTAGCCCCTAAGCCTCCCAAGCTATGTCCTTGGAGGTGGCATGTCACATGTACCTGAAAATGGTTTCCCAAGTAGGGTGAGCCAAAGCCCAGTAGAGATATGTTAAACAATATATGAGAATTAACTAAGATATCAGCATCAGATAAATGTTTAATACATGTAAACCAACTTACATTTTTTCCATAACTAATCAATATTGACATTCATATTTCAATCCACTTCCATTTCATTTATCCAAATCGATTCATTAACATAGTTCATTGTTATCTAAACAATTCAAAACGAGACTACAACTCATTCATCAATACTTCAACAACAAACATAGTTCAAAAACTTCCATTTTCTTACCATTTTACGGAATCACATTCGAGGGAACCGGCACCCAGATACATAAGATTTTGGGACTTTCACCCTGGACACTCCGGCCAACTTAATTATCAATGGAGTCCATCCCTTATCTCCTCCCAAACAATGGAGTACATCCACTATCTCCTCCCAAATAATGATAAATATACAATGTATTTAAACACGTTGTCATATACAATGACTAATCAAATCACACATTCAATGGTTTAATCAAACCGCATGAGAAGGCCTAGGGAACACCTCAAACACCTCAGGATTGACCAATTTAAATTTTCAAAACTTACGGAATTAGCACGGGACTCCCGGTTTGAAAACTATGTCCGAAAAGGCATTTTTGGGAGTTAGAACCGGATTTCACTCTAAGCAAACTAGTTCCTTAAGAAATTTGAATTCGAGGTGTTGATGCCCCAAAATCACGAAACGGCGTCGGTTTGGCACGAAACTTGGCACACACGGCCGCCTAGGCACGAGAAACTTGTGGGAGAAGACGGGACTCCAATCGGGTTCCCGGTTTGGGAGTTAGAGCTAGATTTCATTCTAGGCAAACTAGTTCCTTAAGAAACTTGAATTCGATGTATTAACGCCCCAGAATCACCAAACAGGGTCGGATTGGCACGGAAATTGGCACAAGCGACCGCCTAGGCACGAGAGACTTATGGGAGAAGACGGGGCTCGAATCGGGTTCCTGGTTTGGGAGATAGAGCCTGATTCTGGTCTAGGCAAATAAGTTCCTTAAGAAATTTGAATTTGATGTGTTGATGACACAAAATTACCAAAATGACGACAGTTTGGGACAAAACTTGGCACACACAACCGCGTAGGCGCGAGAGACTTGTGGGAGAAGACGAGACTCGAATCGGGTTCCCGGTTTGGGAGTTAGAGCCGGATTTCACTCTAGGCAAACTAGTTCCTTAAGAAACTTGAATTCGAGGTGTTGACGCTCCAAAATCACCAAACGGCGTCAGTTTGGCACGAACCCAGGCACACACGACCGCCTATGCACAAGAAACTTGTGGGAGAAGACGGGACTCCAATCAGGTTCCCAGTTTGAGAGTTAGAGCCGGATTTTGCTCTAGGCAAACTAGTTCCTTAGAAAACTTGAATTCAAGGCGTTGACGCCCCAAAATCAACAAACAGGGTACAATTAGCACGAAACTTAGCACACACGACCGCCTAGGCACGAGGTGTTCCCCATGCCTTCTTGTGATTGTTACACGAGGTGGCCCCCGATGCCTATTTTCAAGCTTAAGTGTGAAAAAAGTGCCTTTTTCGACTTAGTTTTCAAACCGGCAGTCCTGTGCTAGTTCTGTAAGTTTCCATAACTTACATTGGTCCCCCTGGAGGTGTTCGAGGTATTCTTTGGGCTTTCTCGTGATTGTTACACAATTTTGGCGCCCAATGGCCTATTTTCATGATTAAGTGGGAAAAAGTGCGTTTTTTGACTTAATTTCCAAACCAGGAGTCCCGTGCAAGTTCCGTAAGTTTCCACAACTTGCATTGGTCCCTCCCGAGGTGTTTGCGGTGTTCCCCGGGCCTTTTCGTTATAGTTACACGATTTTGGCCCCCGATGGCCTATTTACAAGCTTAAATATGAAAAAAAAAGGTGCATTTTTCGATATAGTTTTCAAACCAGGAGTCTCATACTAGTTCCGTAAGTTTTCTCAACTTACATTGGTCCCTCCCGAGGTGTTCGAGGTGTTCCATGGGCCTACTCGTGACTGTTACACGATTTTGGTCCCCGACGGCCTATTTTGTAGCTTAAGTGTGAGAAAAGTGTCTTTTTCGAATTAGTTTTCAAACCGGAAGTCCCGTGCTAGTTCCGTAAGTTTCCACAACTTACATTGGTCCCTTCCAAGTTGTTTGATGTGTTCCACGGGCCTTATCGTGACTATTACACGATTTTGGCCCCCGATGGTCAATTTTCAAGCTTAAGTGTGAGAAACGTGCCTTTTTCGACTTAGTTTTCAAACCGGCAATCCCGTGCTAGTTCTGTAAGTTTCAATAACATACATTGATCCCTCCCAAGGTGTTGCCCTGGTGTTCTCCTGAATGCTACACGATTTTGGCCCCCGATGGCCGATTTTTAACCTTAAGTGTGAAAAAAGTGCATTTTTTGACTTAGTTTTCAAACCGGGAGTCCCGTACCAGTTCCGTAAGTTTGCTAAACTTACATTGGTCCCTACCGAGGTGTTTGACGTGTTCCCCAGGGCTTCTCGTGACCGTTACACGATTTTGTCCCCCTGATGGCCTATTTTCGAACTAAAGTTTGAAAAAAGTGCCCTTTTCCACTTAGTTTTCAAACCAGGACTCACGTGCTAGTTTTGTAAATTTCTACCACTTACATTGGTCCCTCTTGAGGTGTTTTAGGTGTTCCCCGTGCCTTCTCATGACTGTTAGACAATTTTGGCCCCCGATGGCCTATTTTCAAGCTTACGTGTGAAAAAGTGTATTTTTTAACTTAGTTTTCCAACCGGGAGTCCCGTGCTAGTTCTGTAAGTTTCTAAAACTTACATTGGTACGTCCCGAGGCATGTGAGATGTTCCTTGGGTCTTCTCGTGACTGTTACACGATTTTGGCCGCCAATGGCCTATTTTCAACCCTAAGTGTGAAAAAAGTGCGTGTTTAGACTTAGTTTTCAAACCGAAAGTCCCGTGGCAGTTCTGTAAGTTTTCACAACTTACATTGTTCCCTTCCAAGGTGTTTGAGGTTTTCCTCGGGCTTTCTTGTGACTGTTAAACGATTTTGGCCCCCGATGGCCTATTTTCAAGCTTAAATGTAAAAAAAGTGCCTTTTTCAACTTAGTTTTAAGACTGGGAGTCCGGTCCTTGTTCTATAAGTTTCCACAACTTACATTAGTCCCTCTCGAGGTGTCTGAGGTATTGCCCGATCCTTCTCGTGACTGTTACATGATTTTGGGCTCCGATGGCCCGTTTTCAAGCTTAATTGTCAAATAAGTTTATTTTTTGACAGAGATTTCAAACTGGGAGTCCAGTGCTAGTTCCGTTTGCCCTAAAATCACCAAACGGCGTCGGTTTGGCACGAAACTTGGCACACACGACCTCCTAGGCACGAGAGAGTTGTGGGAGAAGACTGGACTCCAATCGCGTTCCCGGTTTGGGAGTTAGAGCCGGATTTCACTCTGAGAAAACTAGCTCCTTAAGAAACTTGAATTCGAGGTGTTGACGTCTTAAAATCACCAAACGGCGTCGGTTTGGAACGAAACTTGGCACACAAGACCGCCTAGGCACGAGAAATTTGTAGCAGAAGACAAGACTCCAATCGAGTTCCCGGTTTGGGAGTTAGAGCCGGATTTTGCTCTAGGCAAACTAGTTCCTTAAGAAACTTGAATTCGAGATGTTGACGCCCCAAAATCACCAAACGGGGTCGGATTTGGACGAAACGTGGCACACACGACCGCCTAGGCACGAGAGACTTGTGGGATAAGACGGAGCTCGAATCGGGTTCCTGGTTTGGGAGTTAAGAGCCGGATTTCGGTCTAGGCAAAAGTAGCTCCTTAAGAAATTTGAATTCGAGGGGTTGACGCCCCAAAATCACCAAACGGCGTCGGTTTGGCACGAAACTTGGCACACACGGCCGCCTAGGCACGAGAGACTTGTTGGAGAAGACGGGACTCCAATCGGGTTCCCGGTTTGGGAGTTAGAGCCGGATTTCACTCTAGGCAAACTAGTTCCTTAAAAAACTTGAATTCGAGGGGTTGACGCCCCAAAATAGCAAACGGCGTCTGTTTGGCACGAAACTTGGCACACACGACCGCCTAGGCACGAGAGACTTGTCGGAGAAGAAGGGGCATGAATCGGGTTCCTGGTTTGAGAGTTAGAGCCGGATTTCGGTCTAGGCAAAAGTAGTTCCTTAAGAAATTTGAATTCGATGTGTTGACGCCCGAAAATCACCAAACGGCGTTGGCTTGGCATGAAACTTGGCACACACGACCACCTAAACATGAGATAATTGTGGGAGACGACGGGGCTCCAATCGGGTTCCCGGTTTGGGAGTTAGAGCTAGATTTCACACTAGGCAAACTAGTTCCTTAAGAAACTTGAATTCGAGGTGTTGACGCCCCAAAATCACTAAACGGGGTTGGATTAGCACTTGCATACACGACCGCCTAGGCACGAGAGACTTGTGGGAGAAGACGGGGCTCGAATCGGGTTCCCGGTTCGGGAGCTAGAATCGGATTTCGGTCCAGACAAACTGGTTCCTTAAGAAATTTAAATTCAAGGTGTTAACGCCCCAAAATCGCCAAACGGCGTCAATTTGGCACAAGAGACCTGTGGGAGAAGACGGGACTCCAATTGGGTTCCCGGTTTGGCAGTTAGAGCCTGATTGCGGTCTAGCCAAACTAGTTCCCTAAGAAATTTGATTTCGAGATGTTGACGCCCCAAAATCGCCAAACGGCGTCGGTTTGGCACGAAACTTGGGCAACACGACCGTCTAGGAACAAGAGATTTGTTTGAGAAGGCAGGGCTCGAATCGGGTTCCCGGTTTGGGAGTTAGAGCCGGATTCTAGTCTAGGCAAACTACTAGTTCCTTAAGAAATTTGAATCCGAGGTGTTGATGACACAAAATCACCAAAAGGCGTCGGTTTGAGACGAAACATGGCACACACGACTGCCTAGGCACGAGAGACTTGTCGGAGAAAACGAGACTCCAATTGGGTTCCCGATTTGGGAGTTAGAGCCGGATTTCAATCTAGGGAAACTAGTTCCTTAAGAAACCTGAATTCGAGATGTTGACGCCCCAAAATCACCAAACGGCGTCGGTTTGGCACGAAACTTGCCACACACGACCGCCTAGGCACGAGAGACTTGTGAGAGAAGACGGGACTACAATCAGGTTCCCGATTTTGGAGTTAGAGCTGGATTTCAACCTAGGCAAACTAGTTCCTTAAGAAATTTGAATTCGAGGGGTTGACGCCCCAAAGTCACCAAACGGCGCTGGTTTGGCACGAAACTTGGCACACACGACCGCCTGGGCACGAGAAACTTGTGGGAGAAGACAGGACTCCAATCGGGTTCCCGGCTTGGGAGTCAGAGCCGGATTTCACTCTAAGCAAACTAGTTCCTTAAGAAATTTGAACTCGAGGTGTTGATGCCCCAAAATCACGAAACGGCGTCGGTTTGGCACGAAACTTGGCACACACGGCCGCCTAGGCACGAGAAACTTGTGGGAGAAGACGGGACTCCAATCGGGTTCCCGGTTTGGGAGTTAGAGCTAGATTTCACTCTACGCAAACTAGTTCCTTAAGAAACTTGAATTCGATGTATTAACGCCCCAGAATCACCAAACAGGGTCGGATTGGCACGAAAATTGGCACAAGCGACCGCCTAGGCACGAGAGACTTATGGGAGAAGACGGGGCTCGAATCGGGTTCCTAGTTTGAGAGATAAAGCCTGATTCTGGTCTAGGCAAATAAGTTCCTTAAGAAATTTGAATTTGTTGTGTTGATGACACAAAATTACCAAAACGACGACGGTTTGGGACAAAACTTGGCACACACGACCGCGTAGGCGCGAGAGACTTGTGGGAGAAGACGAGACTCGAATTGGGTTCTCGGTTTGGGAGTTAGAGCCGGATTTCACTCTAGGCAAACTACTTCCTTAAGAAACTTGAATTCGAGGTGTTGACGCTCCAAAATCACCAAACGGCGTCGGTTTGGCACGAACCCAGGCACACACGACCGTCTATGCACAAGAAACTTGTGGGAGAAGACGGGACTCCAATCAGGTTCCCAGTTTGGGAGTTAGAGCCGGATTTTGCTCTAGGCAAACTAGTTCCTTAGAAAACTTGAATTCGAGGCGTTGACGCCCCAAAATCAACAAACAGGGTACGATTAGCATGAAACTTAGCACACACGACCGTCTAGGCACGAGGTGTTCCCCGTGCCTTCTCGTGACTGTTACACGAGGTGGCCCCCGATGCCTATTTTCAAGCTTAAGTGTGAAAAAAGTGCCTTTTTCGACTTAGTTTTCAAACCGGCAGTCCTGTGCTAGTTCTGTAAGTTTCCATAACTTACATTGGTCCCCCTGAAGGTGTTCGAGGTATTCTCTGGGCTTTCTCGTGATTGTTACACAATTTTGGCGCCCAATGGCCTATTTTCATGATTAAGTGGGAAAAAATGCGTTTTTTGACTTAATTTCCAAACCAGGAGTCCCGTGCAAGTTCCGTAAGTTTCCACAACTTGCATTGGTCCCTCCCGAGGTGTTTGCGGTGTTCCCCGGGCCTTCTCGTTATAGTTACACGATTTTGGCCCCCGATGGCCTATTTACAAGCTTAAATGTGAAAAAAAAAAAAAAAGTGCATTTTTCGATATAGTTTTCAAACCAGGAGTCTCGTATTAGTTCCGTAAGTTTTCTCAACTTACATTGGTCCCTCCCAAGGTGTTCGAGGTGTTCCATGGGCCTACTCGTGACTGTTACACGATTTTGGTCCCCGACGGCCTATTTTGTAGCTTAAGTGTGAGAAAAGTGTCTTTTTCGAATTAGTTTTCAAACCGGAAGTCCCGTGCTAGTTCCGTAAGTTTCCACAACTTACATTGGTCCCTCCCAAGTCGTTTGATGTGTTCCACGGGCCTTATCGTGACTGTTACACGATTTTGGCCCCCGATGGTCAATTTTCAAGCTTAAGTGTGAGAAACGTGCCTTTTTCAACTTAGTTTTCAAACCGGCAGTCCCGTGCTAGTTCTGTAAGTTTCAATAACATACATTGATCCCTCCCAAGGTGTTGCCCTGGTGTTCTCCTGAATGCTACACGATTTTGGCCCCCGATGGCCGATTTTTAACCTTAAGTGTGAAAAAAGTGCATTTTTTGACTTAGTTTTCAAACCGGGAGTCCCGTATCAGTTCTGTAAGTTTGCTAAACTTACATTGGTCCCTACCGAGGTGTTTGACATGTTCCCCAGGGCTTCTCATGACCATTACACGATTTTGTCCCCTGATGGCCTATTTTCGAACTTAAGTTTGAAAAAAGTGCCCTTTTCCACTTAGTTTTCAAACCAGGACTCACGTGCTAGTTTTGTAAATTTCTACCACTTACATTGGTCTCTCTTGAGGTGTTTTAGGTGTTCCCCGTGCCTTCTCATGACTGCGATGGCCTATTTTCAAGCTTACGTGTGAAAAAGTGTATTTTTTAACTTAGTTTTCCAACCGGGAGTCCCGTGCTAGTTCTGTAAGTTTCTAAAACTTACATTGGTACGTCCCGAGGCATGTGAGATGTTCCTTGGGCCTTCTCGTGACTGTTACACGATTTTGGCCGCCAATGGCCTATTTTCAACCTTAAGTGTGAAAAAAGTGTGTGTTTAGACTTAGTTTTCAAACCGAAAGTCCCGTGGCAGTTCTGTAAGTTTTCACAACTTACATTGTTCCCTTCCAAGGTGTTTGAGGTTTTCCTCGGGCTTTCTTGTGACTGTTAATCGATTTTGGCCCCCGATGGCCTATTTTCAAGCTTAAATGTAAAAAAAGTGCCTTTTTCGACTTAGTTTTAAGACCGGGAGTCCGGTGCTTGTTCTGTAAGTTTCCACAACTTACATTGGTCCCTCTCGAGGTGTTTGAGGTATTGCCCGATCCTTCTCGTGACTGTTACGTGATTTTGGGCTCCGATGGCCCGTTTTCAAGCTTAATTGTCAAATAAGTTTATTTTTTGACATAGTTTTCAAACCGGAAGTCCAGTTCTAGTTCCGTTTGCCCTAAAATCACCAAACGGCGTCGGTTTGGCACGAAACTTGGCACACACGACCTCCTAGGCACGAGAGAGTTGTGGGAGAAGACGGGACTCCAATCGGGTTCCCGGTTTGGGAGTTAGAGCCGGATTTCACTCTAGGAAAACTAGTTCCTTAAGAAACTTGAATTCGAGGTGTTGACGTCTTAAAATCACCAAACGGCGTCGGTTTGGAACGAAACTTGGCACACACGACCGCCTAGGCACGAGAAATTTGTAGCAGAAGACGAGACTCCAATCGAGTTCCCGGTTTGGGAGTTAGAGCCGGATTTTGCTCTAGGCAAACTAGTTCCTTAAGAAACTTGAATTCAAGATGTTGACGCCCCAAAATCACCAAACGGGGTCGGATTAGGACGAAACATGGCACACACGACCTCCTAGGCACGAGAGACTTGTGGGAGAAAACAGAGGTCGAATTGGGTTCCTGGTTTGGGAGTTAGAGCCGGATTTCGGTCTAGGTTTTGAAAGAACAAAGAGAAAAGAGATAAGAGAGAACTCTCCGGCCTGTTCCCTAACATTGAACATAACCATTTGAAGTATTCTATAAACTCTTTAAAGAGGAAAGGAGGGAAACGAAAAGCAACATGAACACACAAGCATATGCCGTTAGAAGTTTGGGAGCATACAGTTTAGCATATCAGTATAAAGTTTGGGAGCATACACATCTCTGTCCTTTTCTATATTATTACAAAAGAGAAAATAGAAGAAAAATCACCTCATAAGGTTCCAGCAACTTGTCATCCACCCTTTTACTGATCACTTTTGGTGGGCCCACCATGAATTCATAACCTTCCCTTTGCCTGATAAGCAACGTTATTATACAAAATATGCGAGTTCAGAACAATACAAATAAGAGTCACAGCATAGCTTATACTTAAAACTTACATGTTCTCTATCAATATGGTAATATGCAAAGTACCCCTTCCACTAATAATGAATGTATCTGCAGTTTCACCATCTTCAACTTTCATGGCCAAATTTCTCTCAGCTCATGATAGAGACGATCTCTTAAGTTTCTACTAGTAACATACTTTTCCTGAGAGCAAACATTGAAAATAGCAAACTGTCAATGCCAGACCACAATGAGGAAATGCTTATTAACTGCAAATGTTGATAATACAACCTAAGTAAGGCACATGAAGCAGTTAGGTTCTTATTGCCACAGAGAGAAATAGAAGAGTTAAAAATTGAGAAAAATGAAGTAAAACATGATTAAAACACACATAAGGAATGGGAACCACCAAACCAGGAAGAAATAAGAAATTATATTAAAAGTTTAAAAGAACCTACTGAAAAGGTTTGATAAATAAAATGGAACACACAAGAACTATAATGATTAGTCCAACTAAGGGAACAATTAAAGAATCTTGTAAAAAATGTCATGTATCATCTTCTCAAAAAAGGCTTCAAGACCATAGAGAAAAAGAAAAACCCACTAACTACATTTCCCATAATTTTTTCCTCATCTTTTCCTAGCAGGTCTTTTTTTTTTTTTCTCAAAAGTTCCCAATGAATTTTCCTGAAGGTTCTAGACATTTCTAAAATGTTTCCAGTGGTTTCCCCTAAAATTTTTAGGATGTTCCATTACATACAAAGGTGAAATAGTAAGAGAGTTTTGTACAGTCCTATGTAAAATTACATCAACGCTGTGTTTGGATCAAGCATTTGAGGGAGAACTGGTGAAGGGAAAGGAAAAAATAAGGGAAAGTGAATAATATAAACTAAATTTCTGGATTTGCTGTTTCTAGATGAGTCCCATAACTCTGTTTTGCTGGTTTTGCACCATATGCATTTCTGGATTGCATCAATATTTATTATGTAATTGTCAACTAACATCATAGTAGATGAGTGGCCCTCATGTTCTTTTTACAGTCATATTTTTTTTATTGTATATTTGATTTATTTTATGGATCCATTGTATTTTGCTTGATAATTCTAAATTTGTTAAGATTCTTTCTACTTTTCTTGAACCTCGATTGCAGTGTATTACCCTACATGGAGTCAACACATCATGACCAATCATACCAATTTGCTCCTAGACAAAGACCAAGAGAGAGACTTTGAACCATGATGGCTGTAGCATGTTTCAGCTCTAGCCTTGGCATGAATTGGAAAAATTGTTTTCTTGTGTCTATGCTGTCTAATTTTCCAAAATCTCAATCAAAGTACTGCTTTGAACTGCTGTAGCATTTGTTAAACGGATACGTATTAACAAGAAGTGCCCTTCTATCCAGAAAAAACTTTGTTCTCTATTAGTCACTAATAGATTTAGTTGCTTTAAAAATTAAGAAATCATGAGGCTTGAGCTTCACTCATGCAGAGATTCCAATAGCACGATTCAAGCATTCATGCTTTGTTATTCTTAGGACACTGATGCACACTGAAAAGTTCAGATCTAATATAAATTTTATGAATTTGTAAAGTTGAAAAAGAAATGTGATAGCAGGTTTTGAGGATGAAACAGTATATAATGTATCAAGAATATCTTATATTGTTCATAACATGCAACAATACGCGTAAGGTACTGTTGCAAATTCTCTGGGCTTGTCGCATCATTATCAAGTAACATTACAAAAGATCCATCCAGAAACAGATGAACACGAGAATTTCAGATTTCCCAACTTGTTTTTGACATGACCCATGAATTAGGAAGAAATCACATGAACACGAGAATCATGCAGTAAAGACTTACTATTATCAATGGCTACAAACTTCGAGAATAAAATTGTTTTGATGATTCAATCAGTACTAAATTGTGAAACTAGGGAACAAATTTTCAAAGTCACAGTTTAATAACATACCTCTCCTCTTACCCAAAAAAAAAAAAAAAACAAACAAACCAACATACCTCACGGCCAACAAAAGGTGAAGTATTGATAGAAAAAGCCATTTTCACTGTAGGTTCTTCCACCTTAATGGCAGGTAGTGGCTTCCCAGAAATTTTGTCACCAATTGTCTCACCAATCTAAGAAAAATAAATCAGTTACCACAATTTCAACAAAGAAAATGATTGATACAAATATTCATCTTACAAGTACTGTTAGAGAGAAAAAAAATTGATCAATGCAAAACAAGTTTTTTTCTACCTGAATATCATCAATACCACAAACAGCACAGATATCACCAGCCTCCACAGCCTGTGCAGCAACCCTACTAAATTTCTCATACACAAAAAGTTCACTAACTCTTACATATCTGCATGTCTCATCCGTTGTGCATACCTTCAAAGATTCAAATTATTAAAATTATTAGATTTTTTTCTATGTCCACAGGAAAAAACCATAAATTATGAAAGAGGCATTTGCTTACTTAAACATGGATTAAATATCCAAAAAAAAAAGAACACAAAAAGAACTTCACTCTATACCATAAGAAAACATAGAAATTCTAGAGAAAATCTTCAGATTATAGAATGAAACTCATCTGAGCATGATATTTCTTATCACAATCTCCAAAGAGTAGCTTACCTTGCCATGGATCCTTCATCATTTCACAAGTCACAAATTCAAGAATAGCACATACAACTTAAACATCATAAGAGTCTTGGAAGAGACACACACTACGTATGCATGTGTGTGTATGTGTGTACTATGTATATTTGTAATGCAAAATCATACGTTGATATAACATGCATGAGAATCCGTGCAAAATAGTTTCATAGAGCATATCAGGTCAGGCAAGAGAAACATATGATATCATCCATTTTGGTTTCATAATATGAAACTATGACCTAATATCGAATAGGGAGATGGGTAAGACAAGAACTGGACCTCCTGTTGCAACAAAGATAATTAGTCATCATCAACTTACACTTACTGCACCAAAAATTGGAAGTGCTCACTCATCACACCACTATGAAATACACCCCATTTATGTAACGTTAGTCCTGAATAGGACGAATTCCTAATTAGTATTTAACACATATGTTTGCCATTTCTTTTTTTATTTAAATAAACATAAATTTTATATAGGATCTTTTCAATTGTTTGAGCCTTTGTATATCATTAATAAGGTCTCTCACTTATAGACCATTACTCCACCTAGCACAGCCCACCTTGCACAACCCGGCCACATAACATGGCAAAAGTCCAGATAGGAACTTCAAGTGAAAGCCAAACAAGATAACAAGAGTGCGATTTCTTTAAGAGACATCATTTCAAGAAATTCAAATTAATTGATAACAGTAATCTCATATAACAGTGATGATGATCAATGATTGTCATATTAAAGTAATCAGAATACACAACACAGTCAGCCCTTAATATGATAATTCTAAAAATTGAACAAATGCCATAAGGAACAGATGTTAGCTCCAAAGCATACTCACCTGCACATCCAATCCTCTCCGCAAAACACCAGCATGCAAGCGCCCAATGGCTATCCGTCCTTTATGTTCCTCGTACTCAATATTTGTCACCTAGAAGTATGTCTAGCAGCAATCAACTATAGCATAATAATATGATATTGAAATTTGACAAGATAATACAAAAGAAAAGTTCCTTCACAAGTAAATATCTAACATGGCTCTTTTTGCAAATTACATGACCAGATACCATGGAGCTATAATATATCATGTCAAATAAGAACTCGAATTCACATATGTAATTTCTCCTATTGCAGGATTATCTCTATCTTTCAAAATAGGGAAATGTGGCCATAAACCCCTCCTAACTTCCTTTTCTTGTTAAAATGACAAAAAAAAAAATGATTGATGTTGGCCCTCCAGTACTACTAAATCAATGACAGCCTAAGTTTTCTAATCCAAGATTAAATAGTCTGAGAATTCAACAAGACCAGCCTTAAGACAACCAATTTTATTTTGTTCATGTTGTATCTCAAGGGGGAATAATGAAGGAGAATTTTCCTCTTCCTGGTAGATAAAATCCAGAACGACACAAAAGGAGAAATCCTGGGCAAAAATTACATAAGAGGGAAAAAGGCCAAACTATACATCAACCCATAAGCTAAATTCTTCTGGCAAATCAATCAAGAAACAAAAGAAAGAGATTCCTAATAGTATTTATCAAGAGAGAGAGAGAGAGAGAGAGAGAGAGATGCCTAATAGTAATCCAAAAAAGGGCTCAATATCAAATGTTTTGACTCCAAAATAAAAACTACACCTCCATTAAAGATTCTCCTGTCGTGCTTACCAAAAACAAATCACTGAAGAAGCTCTTAAATACTTAACACTGATAATTAAACAGCCAAGACATAGATAAAAGATACTTGCAAACTGCCTTCAGACACAAAGAAAGAAAGAAAAAAAAAAAAATTCAATGAAAAGGAAACCACAGTGCAATCAATTTCAGAGTTGGGAATTTACGAGATTAGCAGAATGTTCTACGAGAATTTCACACAAATTCTACAGATACAAGTTGAGAATTCAAACAACTAAATTTGGCACAATTAATATGTATATATGTAAATATATAGCACATATTATGTATGTAAAATTACTAACCTTGTCAATTGTGGCAAAAATGGACATGTTCTTGAAATCCCTGGACCTGAGCCGTGACCTCCCAATCCCCAGCCGCCGAATCAGCGAAGACGACATCATTAGGAAGAAGCGATTTCCTCTCAACCAAACTGGCCCGGCGCCTTAAGGAGGAGGAGGGGTTCTGCTCATCATCATCAAAGTCATTTTCTCTGGTGATTTTCTTCGCGGTGGATCCCGAACCCACTTCCGCAAATTTCCTTAGCAGTTCATCTGATGAAGCCTTCGTTAAATTGTTGCTGGTGCACTCCCACTGTCCATTCTATATACATAGAGAGAGAGAAACCCTAACCAAAACTTTTCAGAGAGCGATAGTGGGTTCGGGATGTGAGCTTAATCGCAATGAGGAGAGAGGAGGATAAAAAGATGTAAGAGGAACATTTGTCTCCGTTGCAATTTTGTGAGAGAAATGTACCGTTGGGTGGGGGCGGTGGTGAATATAGCCGTTGTTGGGTAGTAACCAACACACACCTCAAAATTGTAATAAAAATTCTAATAACCAAACTCTTTTGAAATTGTTATTCTAATAAGAAAAATTTAAAATTCTTTTCCAAATATGTAATTAAATACATAATTCAAAATTTAATTTAAATTTTTTTTCAAAACTTATAACTAAACTCTTTTTAAAATTTTATTTAAAGAAAATTTTAAAAAAATACTTTTTTATTTTATGTTTTAAAATCGTGATTTTATTTTTTAAAATATTTAATTTTTTTTAATTTCAAAAAAAAATTGGATGGCCATATATATCTAAACCATAACAAATTATTTGACCAATACTTAAAAAAATAACAAAAAATATTTTTCAATAAAATAAAAAATAAAAAAATATTTTGATTAAAAAGTTTTTGAATTGAGTTTTGAGTTTGAGTTATGTTTTTGGTTATAAATTTTAAAAATAGTTTTTGAATTGAGTTTGGAGTTATGTGTTTGCTTATGATTTGAGTGTGGAGTTGTGTTTTGAATTTAAAAAATTTACAAAAATAAAATAAAATATTTAAAATGAAAAATAAATTTTTCTTAAACGTTTTTAAATATTTAAAAGAAATAAATTCGAAAAATTTCAAAATACAACTCAAAAGTAAAAAACTTAAAACTCAAAATACAACTTAAAACTCTTTTCAAAACTCAAAATTCTTTTCAAAATTCAAAATTCAAAAACTCAAAAATATTTTCAAAACTCATAACCAAATAAATTTTTATTTTTTTAAAATTGAACTCACAACTCCACACTTAAGATCACAATTTCACACTTAAATTATAATTATAAAATTAAACTAAACGGATTTTAGCCTTAACTCTTACACTCACTAATATGCCTTGCACATACTCTCTCTCTCTCTCTCTCTCTCTCTCTCTCTCTCATACAGAGATGAAATTAGGATTTTATTACTATAGGAGTTAAAAGATAAATAATATTTTTTTACCGTATAGACAAATACACATATATGTACAATATGATATATAAATTATATATATACACATAAAAAAATTTAAACATCATATAAACAATCTCTAATATAATGAATAAATTTTTTTCTAGAAAAATAACAGAGAATAAAAGATGAGAAAAGAATGAAGTATATATCTTTTATACTAAGATGTTATTTTATTTATAAAAATATATTTAGAAGTACTATGGAAAATAAAATTTTCACCGAGACAGAGGGGTCATGATTCCCTCATAATCTTCTCCTAGTTCTATCCCAGCACACATGCACTCACTTCATTCTTTTAATAATAATAAAAAAATTATCTTTATATTTTTAAATTTATTTTATTTTATTAAAATATATTTAATATTTAATATACAAATTCTATTTTTATAAAATTGATATTGTTTTAAAAATATATTTAAATTTTAAAATGCAACTAATATTTCACATATTTAATAAAAATTTAAATTAATAATCTAAAATATATAAAAATTTATAGAATTAAAATAATTTGTATGACTTAAGTTAATATAAATAATAAATTACTTTTTTAATTAATATATATATATATATATTGGTAGGAGAAAACGTTTAGAATAATACAAATAAAAATAAAAATAAATTAATTCAAACCACGCAAATAATAACTCGAACCAAAATAATAATATAACAAAAAAATAGTGGCCATGTTTGATCCCACACACAAAGTAAGACTTGCACCCACACAAACTAAACTTACACTTCACATAGACTAGTCTTGTATCCCTACACATGTTAGACTTACACCCCACACCCTACATAGATTAAACTCGTGCCCTACATAGATTAGATTTGCATCCCTACACAGATTCAACTTGCACCCCTCACAAATTAAACTTGCACTTCACACTAACTAAACTTTCACCTCCACACATATTCAACATGCACGCCAACACAGACTAGACTTGCACTGCTACACAGATTTGACTTGCACACCCTACGCATACTGAATTTGCATCCCTACATAGACTAAGGTCTCGTTTGGCAAGTGGTGATTTTAGTTAAAAAGTCAAAAAGTTACTAAAAAAATCAAAAAGCCAACAACTTATACCAAAAAGTCAAAGATTCCATTTTTCTCTCTACTTATTGCACATCTTTTCGTAAAAAAATCAAAAACTCATCCCAAACATGCTAGTTTTTTTTATATCATATTTTAGACAAAAAGTCAAAAAATTACTAAAAAAACATATTCCCAAACGAGGCTTAAACATGCGCCCCATACAGATTATATTTGCACCCTTACACAAATTCAACTTACACCATTCATAGATTTAATTGCACCCTACACAGACTAACCCTCCCATATAGATTTGACTTGCACGCCAACACAGACTAGACTTGCACAACTACAAAGATTTGACTTGCACACCACATAGACTAAACTTGCACCCTCGCATAGATTCGACTTGCATGCTAACATAGACTAGACTTGCACCACTACATAGGTTTAACTTGGACACCACACATACTAAACTTGCACCTACACATAATGAACATATACCCCCACATATAATGGACTTACACCCTACAAAGTACTTTAAAAAATATATATACATCTGAGTTATTTATAAATGAAAAAGATATTACAAAAATATTTCTAATATTTTATATTATTTTTTTAAAATTAATTTTTAAATAAAAAATATTATTTTATCTGCGAAGAAAAAACGTAGAGACTAATAAAAATATTAACTCAAATTATACAATTAATATAAAAATATTATTCAAACATACAAATATTATTTTCGTTAAAAACAAAAATAGAATCATATGAAAATGAAAACGATATTTTTTTTATCAAGCTACTTTTAATTTTTTTAAAAAAAATAAAAGACAAAATTTAAAAATTCAACCAAACAGTTTGGTGTCGTTTGGTAACACTTACGTTTTTAGTTTTTTGTTTATATTTACACAAATTTTAAAAACTCAAATAAAAACTTGTTTGGTAAATTTTTGATTTATAAATCAGTGGTCTCAGTTTATAAATTTGGCCAAAACATGTAAATTCAAAAAATGTGTTTCCACTTTGAGTTTTGAGTTTTTTTTTTTTTATACCACCTTACACTAGCCACCATCCGCCACCATTTTCCACCACCGTCTTCCGCCACCACCATCCACCTCCACCACCACCTGCCATCACCACTCACTACCCACCTGCCACCACCACCCACCACCCGCCACTACCACCCACCTGCCACCTACTAGCCACCACCCACCTGCCACCACTCGCCACCACCACCACCCCTCGCCACTGCCACCACCACCCCTCGCCACTACCACACCACACCACCCACCTGCCATCCACCCGCCACTACCACCACCGCCACTACCATCCACCGCCCGCTACCACCACTTACCACCAACCACCCACCACCACCAGCCACCAGCCACTTGCCACCCACCGCCACCACCACCACACCACTACCACCACCCACCCGTCACCCACCTGCCACTACCCACCACTACCACCACCACCACCACCCACCCGTCACCCACCTGCCACCACCCACACATCACCACCACCACTGCCACACACCCACCCACCACCACCCGCCACCCACCACCCGCCACCACCACACACCACCACTACCACCCACTCACTACCACCCGCCACCGTCACCCACCACACCACCCACCATCACCAGCCGCCACCTACCTGCCACCAACACCACCCACTCGCTACCACCCGCTACCGTCACCCACTCACCCGCCACCACCACCACCACCACCCACTCGCTACCACTCGCCACGGTCACCCACCACCCACCACCACCACACCACCACCACACCCGCCATCCGCCACCCACTTGCCACCACCACCTACCACCCGCCACCAGTCACCTACCCCACCACCACCACCACCCCCACCACCCACCGTCACCACTTTCCACCACCATCTTCCGCCGCCACTTGCCATTTCTCACTCTTTTTTATATTTTTAATATTTTTTAAACATTTTGTCAATTACCAAACGCGTTTGTAGTTTATGTTTTTTTTTAAAAAATAAACAAAAACTAGTTTATTAATTTTTTGTAAATATAAACTGAAAACGTAAATGTTAGTGTTTTTTGCTTTTCATGTATCTTGAAAATACTCTCTCGAAAGTTTTCAATCATTGCATCATGTACAAAAGTCCTTTTGCTTTTCTTAACACTAACATTAACATTTATTTATTTATTTAACACTAAAAAAGGATTAATTTCCTATTCCTCTCTTCCAAAAGTCCTATAACAAATTTGTCTCCCTATTTTTGAATTGATGATTGAATTATAAATTTTTTCTTATTCCCTCTATCTACTTCCATACTATTGTACATATTATTTACAATTGTCTATAATAGATTAGACCGCTATGAATATTGTGTGAATATGTTGAATTGAATCTTAGAGTTGTATTCATTTTTTCGAATCTACACAAAAATACTGTGGATATTTTGGGTCAAATCGTAGAGTTGTATACAGCTATTTGAATCTATATAAAGAGAGACGCATCCGGTTTCGTATTGCATCTCAGGAATTCGCAGGCTATTTTTATACACTTTCTTTTTGTTTAGATTTTATGTTTTGCATGGTATTTTAATAATCAACAATGCTACAGATCCCCCAAAAAACACAACCCCATAAGCCCTGCTCACATGTGGTTGGTCCAGGAAGGAAAGAAAAAAAAAACAAACAAACAAACAAAAACACATATTGGTCCACATCACTTTAAGGGTCACGGGGGTCCCCAATTTTGAGAGTCCCAAGCATTTTTGTTTAATAATCTACGTATGCTGTCAAAATTCTTAATAATAACAACTTTCTTTGGTTTAATTTTTGAAAATTATTTTTTAATATTGGGTTTTTCATATTTTTAATTGATTTTCATTTCATATTTTTTCATATTGATTAGTGATAGTGAAATTTCTTCATATTATATATATATAGATAATACTTTTTAGATGTATATCTAATATAAATATAATTAAAAAGTAAAATATTGGTGAAAAAATTACTAAATACAAATAAATATGAACATGTACTAATTTTTCGTATTTTATTCATATTTTCTTGTATTTAAAATATAATAATATTTAACATTAAAAAATTTAAAAAAAATTACACAAATAAATTAGTTTCTAAATGTATTTAGATTAAAAATTATATTATATTGGTACCAATAGCAATGAGAAATAATGGAGTCCTAACGGAGCCATTAAATGACAGGATTTGACGGTATCTAAAAGTTATTCCTTGTAAACTTTTTCTTACTGATATAAATTAATAAGATACCCATAATTGTGTTCAGAAAATGTGTAGTTCATTCTGCATGTGTAGTTTAAATTCATTCTACATGTGGATCCACCTTACACCAATTGAACCTCAACCACACTTCATCCATGACAATTTTATTGCTTTTGATTCATTCTACATGTATATCTCATAATACGGAACATTCCTTCTTGATTCATGGCAATTTTTTTGACAAATTTTTATAGTAACTAGATTTTTCCATATGTAGAATTAGAACAAATATAAATCACACATTGATGTTTATAAATAAAAGTTGGTGCGTTTTTTAACTTCTCTTAAACCTTTCAATTTCAATTTATGAGGACTCGATCTGTTTGAATTGTGTTTCACTTTGATTTTATCTATTCATTATCACATTATAGATATTGAAGTTGCGCCAAACCATGAAATTGTTCATTTGAAACTTTGACGGAAATATATTTTTTGATTTTATTTTGTGTTGAAGATAGTTATAATTGGATTTTTTTTTTTTATTTGGGATTAAGATTATTATAATTTAAAAAAAAATAAATCAAATTTCCTGAAATTTCTTATTAAGTTAGAACTCTATCTTAAAGTTTTTATTCAAAAATAAATAAATTTTGTTCAACAAACGGTATACATTATTTTGTTCATGATTCAAAAGCCTTGTGGATTTGCTTTAGGAAGTGTTTTCAATTTCTTTCTATTTTATAACAATAAGTCAAGTGATTCTATTTGGACTCAAATAATAACTCAGTACGCCCAATTAAAATTTAAAATTTTAATTCCTATTATACCCTACTATAAATTTATAATAAGGACAATACATATTAAATCCTAAAATAAAATATTATTTTTTTTATGATACCTCAAAACCACTTATACATATTCTTCATATTCAACTCTCTTCATTTTCTTCTCTAAGTTTCAATTATTTTCTCATCTTCTTCCTCACTCCAAATAACAAGCACTACAAGAAGCTTTAGGCCGGCCGTGGAATAGAAGAATGAGAGAACAAGTAGAGAGCAACAAATCCCAAATGAATAATTGTAATGAGAAATCTATTTAAAGGTTTTTGAAAGGATTTTTCAAAGTGGTATAATTTGGGATTTGGATGTACATTGAAGGATAATTTGGGAAAAAAGAATAGGGTGTATTGGCAGTAAATTATAATTATAAATAACTAGCATATCACCGGATTGTGTTTACAATTATCTATAGATGTGAATTGTGATTTTTAAATATTTTTTTTTAAATGTCTTCTTTTTTTCCTTTTTTATATTATATTAAAGTTTAATATTTTGATAATAATCATATGTGTTGGACTTTTCAAGGAATTAAATGTCTTTTTTTTATTATATTATATTAAAGTTTAATATTTTGATAATAATCATATGTGTTGGATTTTTCAATGAATTTTTTTTATGCTTGTTCTTAGGGAAAATTAGTCTAGGGTCCCTCTCCCACTTTTCGTAATGGAAGAAATCCACAAAATTATTTTTTAATGTCTAAGGTCCCTCAACTCCCACACCTATATATCACAGAGAAATTTGTCTGAAATCAAACCTCAGCTTCCCACTTTTCTCTCTCTCTCTAGAATACATACACAAATATATATCTATAGCTTCAATGGCGGTGAGTTTTGAACCGGACTGGCCACGCTCAATTCCGCCGCGGATCGCCTTGTGCTCCGTCGTCTTCCTCCTCGTCTCTTCACAATCAGACTCCGACGCCAACCACTGCCTTGCTACAGCTACAGGTATACCACACGCACACACATACATATATATATATATATATATACTCCCACACTCCATTCCTTTTTCCTGTGTTTTGAATCACAAATTTTGGACAGATTTTAAATATGAAAACAAACATTTTTCTCATATTTTCTTTTCTCTTTTTAAATCTTTATACAAATCCATAATCCAAACACAATTTATAATCCAGTCAGAAGCAAGTTTCTCTAGCAAATTATATACTGTGTTTGGAAAAAAATTTTACTTGTCATTCATATATATTCCACTTTCTTAGTCATGAGATTCTCGGATTCAAATTTCATATCTATCCTAACTGTAGTATTAATTGATGAATTGCAGGTTCACCCAATTCGAAGAACTCGGTTACAAATTCTGCAAGTTCATCATCATTGGTCTTGTCTCAAAGCATCACGTCCATGCCCATGGCAGCTTTATCCATTATTTTTCTTTCTTATTTTTTTGGAGGAGTATGTGATGATTACTGAAATTAACAATGTTTTTGGAAAGGGTTGCCTGGGAATTTCTCTGGGTTGTGGAGTCTAGAGAAATTCTTTGGGTTGAGAGAATTTCTTTAGAAATATTTGTTTGGGAATTTTCTCTGGATTGTGGAGTCCAAAGAAATTCTCTGGGTGAGAGAATATTTGGAAATGTTTTGTCTGAGAATTTTTCTGGGTTTGGGGAGTCCAGAGAAATTTGAATGTTCAAAGTCTTAAACTCAGAGATGTTCATGAACTTTGAAATGGCTCTAATATTTCTTGGTTTTTACAGGAAACCAGAACCTAAATCAAGAAGCTTGCTTTGCTCGAAGGCATCTAAACTGACTCGTATATCACATGCATCACACACTGATATAGACACCCAGCAGCACACTCGGATGAGGGAGAGGAAGATAGATACACGTTACACACCACAAAACACACAACACACACACGGCTATCACAGATCCATCACACACATGCACAAAACACAAAATTCAAAATTTCTCTAGAGATAAATTCAGAATTTCTCTGGAGATAAATTCCAAAGTCAGAGAAATTTGGTTACAACACATTATGAAAACACATTTGATAAATTCCGAAGTCAGAGAAATTTGGTTAAAACACATTCTGAAGTTAGAGAAATTCAAATTTTCTCTGGACTAATTTTCTCTAGACCAATTTTCTCTAGATCAACTTAAGAGACCTTAGACATTATAAAAATATTATATGTCCTTTATGCTATAAAATCTTAATACGAGGGACCTTAAAAAAAAACCCCATTGTTCTTAATGCATTAAAGTGTTATTATGAGGGATAATAATCATATGTGTTTAGACTTTTCAAGAAATTCATATGTGCTGGATTTCAAAGAATTTTTTTATGCTTGTTCTTAATGCATTAAAGTGTTATTATGAGGGTAAGACTTGGGAGTTGGGAGAAATTAATAAATGCTAAGATTTTTTTTTAATCAAAAAATTAAGAAATTTAGATTGGGAGATTGGAGCTCCCACAAGGCTTGGGGTTAAAAATCCCCTTTTGCTTAATATATAGTAAGTATAAGTATAGATAGATTGCGATTTTTAATTTTTTTTTTTAATGTCTTTTTTTTTCCTTTTTTATATTATATTAAAGTTTAATATTTTGATAATAATCATATGTGTTAGACTTTTCAAGGAATTAAATATCTTTTTTTATTATTATATTATATTAAATTTTAATATTTTGATAATAATCATATATGTTGGACTATTCAAGAAATTTTTTTTATGCTTGTTCTTAATGCATTAAAGTGTTATTATGAGGGATAATAATCATATGTGTTGGGACTTTTCAAGAAATTCATATGTGTTGGATTTCAATTTTTTTTTTTTATACTTGTTCTTAATGCATTAAAGTATTATTATGATGGTAAGACTTGGGGGTTGGGAGAAGTTAACAAATGCTAAGTTTTTTTTTTTTTTTAAATCAAAAAATCAGGAAATTTAGATTGGGAGATTAAAGCTCCCACAAGGCTTGGGGTTAAAAGCCCCCTTTTACTTAATATCTAACTAGCATATCACCCGTGCTATACACGGATTGTATTTACAATTATCTATATATGTTAATTGTGATTTTTAATTTTTTTTTTAAATGTTTTCTTTTTTTCCTTTTTTATATTATATTAAAGTTTAATATTTTGATAATAATCATATGTGTTGGACTTTTCAAGGAATTAAATGTCTTTTTTGTTATTATATTATATGAAAGTTTAATATTTTGATAATAATCATATGTGTTAGACTTTTCAAGAAATTTTTTTTATGCTTGATTTTAATACATTAAAGTGTTATTATGAGGGATAATAATCATATCTGTGGGGACTTTTCAAGGAATTCATATGTGTTGGATTTCAAAGAATTTGTTTTATGCTTGTTCTTAATGCATTAAAATGTTATTATGAGGGTAAGACTTGGGAGTTGGGAGAAGTTAATAAATGCTAAGATTTTTTTTTTTTAAATAAAAAAATCAGAAATTTTAGATTGGGAGATTGGAGCTCCCATAAGGCTTAGCCTATCACCCGTGCTATGCACGGGATAATTATAGATATTTATATTTGTTTTAATTTGTTTTAATATATAAATTATGTTTTTTAATATTTTTTATAAAAATAATTTAACAATCTTATTACTAACTATAGTGTACAGGAGAAATTAAAAAGGCTACTGCAGTAATTATGCACGGGTTGTATTTATAATTATTTGTATGAGGGGATTTTAAATGCTAATCAGGGATTTTGACCAAATTAATAAATGTAGGCATGTGAATTGAAAAAAGTTAATAAATATTGATCAGGGGATTTTGACCAAATCAATAAATGCTGAGATTTTTTTTTTTAAATCAAAAATTTAGAAAATTAAGATTGAAAGATTGGATCTCTCACAAGGTTTGAGGCTTAGAAACTCCCTTTTTTCTTAATATATTTACAATTATCTATATATGTGAATTGCGATTTTTAAATGTCTTCTTTTTTTCCTTTTTTATATTATATTAAAGTTTAATATTTTGCTAATAAACATATGTGTTGGACTTTTCAAGGAATTAAATGTCTTCTTCTTTTTATTATATTATATTAAAGTTTAATATTTTGATAATAGTCATATGTATTGGACTTTTCAAGAAATTTTTTTTATACTTGTTCTTAATGCATAAAGTGTTATTATGAGGGATAATAATCATATCTGTTGGGATTTTTCAAGGAATTCATGTGTTGGATTTCAAAGAATTTTTTTTATGCTTGTTCTTAATGCATTAAAGTGTTATTATGAGGGTATGACTTAGGGATTGGGAGAAGTTAATAAATGCTAAGGTTTTTTTTTTTTTTTTAAATCAGAAAATTTAGATTAGGAGATTGGAGCTTCCACAAGGCTTGGGGTTAAAAACCCCCTATGCACGGAATAATTATAGATATTTATATTTGTTTTAATTTTTTTTAATATATAAATCATGTTTTTTAAGATTTTTTATAAAAATAATTTAACAGTCTTATTACTAACCATGGTGTATATGAGAAATTAAAAAGGTTACTACAGTAATTATGCACGGGTTGTATCTATAATTATTTGTATGGGGAGATTTTAAATGCTGATTAGGGATTTTGACTAAATCAATAAATGCAGGCATGTAGAAAGACATGTGGATTGAAAAAAAGTTAATAAATGCTGATCAGGAGATTTTGACCAAATCAATAAATGCTGAGTTTTTTTTTTTAAAATAAAAAATTTAAAAAATTAAGGTTAGGAGATTGGAGCTCTATGTGAATTGTGATTTTTATTTTATTTTTCCTTTTTTATATTATATTAAAGTTTAATATTTTGATAATAATCATATGTGTTGGACTTTTCAAGGAATTAAATGTGTTTTTTTTTATTATTATATTATATTAAAGTTTAATATTTTGATAATAATCATATGTGTTGGACTTTTCAAGAATTTTTTTTTATGTTTGTTCTTAATGCATTAAAGTGTTATTATGAGAGATAATAATCATATGTGTTGAGACTTTTCAAGGAATTCATATGTGTTGGATTTCAAAGAATTTTTTTTATCCTTATTCTTAATGCATTAAAGTGTTATATGAGGGTAAGACTTGGGAGTTGGAAGAAGTTAACAAATGCTAAGATTTTTTTTTTTAAATCAAAAAATCAGGAAATTTAGATTGAGAAATTGGAACTCCCACAAGACTTGGGATTAAAAACTCTCTTTTACTTAATATATAGTATAGATAGATATATATAGATTTAATGGAAGTGTATTGAAAAATTGGGTGTACTTAATAATTTTTTGGGTACAAATAGAAGTATCCTAACAAGTCTAAATGCACAAAGTAAAATACAGAGTGAGATAAAAATATCTTACAAGGAGTGGGACCTACATAATGTGGAACTTTATATATAAAAAATACAACTCGATCTAATGTGAACTTTGTCACATTTTTTTTAAAATTCCTAAATTTTTATTGTGTAACGACTTTAAATTTTAATAACTTCTTCAATTTGCTTTTTTCTACATATATATATATATATATATATTTATCAAGTAGTAAAAAAAAAAATCTCCATTTATATTTGATTGGTTGATTTAATGGCTATAGCATACAACCTTATATTATGTTTAAACATACATTTTTAGATATTTATGTCCAAATTCCATGCAGGTTATCCCTATATTTTGATTATGCAATGTAGACAACTGCACATAAATTAATTCACACCTTAATTTATATATATTTTTGTGGGGTTATATTTCTGAGTATCAACACGTGGCAAGGTAACGCCAAGGTGCCACGTGTCACGGTAAGTTGTGCCAAGGTAATTTAAGATTTGCCGGGGTTATCTCCGAAGATATCTTAATCCGGGGTAAAGACCTCTCCTTTTCTTTTACCTCGGCTTAACATGCAAAGGCCGAGCTATCAAAGAAGAATTAAGCCGAGGTAACTGTCAGATCGGTCATACCTGCCTATATAATATACAATATTATCTTGGTCAGATGGATGTACAGCCATGTGAAGAGAGCCTTGAGGCCAAAACTGCTGGCCATGAGGCCATGTGAGTTGGCCATGAGGCCACGAGAAGCTATGAGAAGCCATGAAAAGCTTTTATCTGGAAAGCTGCAAAAAGCGCAACAGTGGGTTGGCAGCCAGCTCAAAAGTTGATGGCCACAATGTCAACTTTTCTGGTGTATATATGGAATGGTTAAGAAGAATGAGGAGGCGATCGACAGAACAGATACAACTACAAGCTAATTGTAACACTTACAATTATAAGCTTAGAGAGCAATAGTTAGAGAGAGAATTACAGAGAGTTAATTGTAATTCTTACTGCTTATTCAATATAGTGAATTACCTCGGCCTCCCGTGGACGTAGGCAATTTTGCCGAACCACGTTAAATTCTTTGTGTTATAATTTGTGCCATCCATTCTGCCTGTGTTCTATAGCTGAATCACTAAGATAGGCAGTGTGATCAGAAAATCACTCACACAATTTGGCGCCGTCTGTGGGAATCTTAGACGAATAGATGGCCAGTAACGCAATAAACGAGAAGGTCGGGGGCAACACTCCCGCTGGGAGTGGCAGGCCTATTGACCTTGACATCGAAGGAGACAACCACCACGACAAAACCCGTGACCAGGGGCACGGCGGGAAAGACGTCGTCCAGGAGGGCGACACTTCGAAGAAGACGGACCAGGGCAGATACTACAAGGAGGATAACCTCCAAGTATGGAGGGATAGGTGCATACGAAGGGATGAGGAAGTCAAGGACCTAGCAAACAAGTTGGCAGACCTACAGTCGGTCGTCAACTTCATGATGCAAAATAATGTCATGCAGCCGCCATACCCACTGCAGGATACGCCGATCCCAACAGTTAAAATTCAGAATGGAGGAAGGAAGATAATTCCTAAATCATCACAACGCTCCAGTAGCAAGAGACACTCTCACCCGCCCTCCGGGAAGGTCGGGCGAGAGGAACCTAGACAAGAGAAGTCCCAGAGGACGTATCATACAAAGGATCAGGAACTCAGAGAACATCGGCACGTACAAAAGCAGGCTCTCTGCTTCGACACAACCCATGGAAAAAGGACAAAACGGGTACACCACGAGGCCGAGAGTAGTGTGCCAAAGGGACTAAAATCAAAAGATAGCCGAGCTCCGGGAAGGAGTAAAGAAGACTTGAGAAACTACCTCAAGAGGAGGGAACAGAACGCTGAAGCCGAGGTAAACTCATTAGTCAAGCCGAGGACACCATTCTCGGTAGAAATGGACAAATTTGAAGCACCAAAAAGATTCAGCATACCGAGGTTTCAAATCTATGACGGTAAGTCAGACCCTAACTTCCATGTTGGATTATTTTTAAACTCAATGGCGTTATACAGTGGAAATGAGCCTTTGCTCTGCAAAGTATTCCCATCGTCCTTTGGGGAGATTGCATCGGACTGGTTCTATAGATTACCAAAGGGAAGCGTAAGGACGTGGGAAGGCCTGGCCGAGATGTTTGTCGCCAGGTTCGTGACGAACAAGTTACAGCCATTAAGGGTGGACTCTCTAATGGCTTTAAAGATCAGTAAGGATGAAGGCCTTAGGGCCTATGCAAAAAGATACTACGAGGTGTTCAACCGAATACCTGAATGCAACCAGGAGGTAGCGGTCGTGTCTTTCAAGAACGGTCTGAAAGAAGATTGTTCACTACGGAAATCTTTGGCGAAGACATTGCCAAAGAGCATGGAGGAACTCATGGCAAGGATCGAAAAGTATGCCAGAGCCGAGGAGGATACATCGGCACCAAAGCAGGTCAAACAGGAGCAAGGGAACGGCTCGCCGAAGCGAAGCCGAAGTAACAACGGATTCAGTAAGGCAGAGGTAGAGCTGAGGGCTAAACAAGCAGTAACAACCGTGTTCCGAATTCCAATCCAAAAGGTCCTAGGAAAAATTCGGAGCCAGCCCTATTTCAGAACACCAGCAAGGCAACCCGGGGAGTTTATGGGAAGAAACGCGGACAGACATTGTTCATATCACAATGAAAACGGACATACAACACAAGGTTGCAGAGCCTTAAAAGCACACTTGGAAGATCTGGTGAGGCAAGGCCACCTGAGAGACCTTGTCGATGAAACCAGAACGAGGGAAGAACAGGCAGGACTGCCTCAGGCTGAAGCAGCCCCACCACCGCCGCAACCCCGGGCAGAAAGACCTCGGGTAGTAAATGTGATTCACTCCAAGGTGAATGAAAACGACATTCGGGGAGAAACCCAAAGAGTAAAACACTTGCAGTACGTAAACCAGGTCGGACTGAAAAGACCTCGGCCGGAAGATTGCCAAGGTCCGATGATAACCTTCACCGAGGCCGACCTAGAGATGGTCTAGCACCCGCATAATGATGCCTTGGTAGTATCCCTCCAGGTTGGGGAGTGCCACGTAAAACGCATCCTGATAGATCAAGGCAGCTCTTGTGACATCATGTACGTTAGATGTTACAAGGAGCTAGGCCTTCACCCCGACGACCTGGAGCAATTGAATGGCCCAATGGTCGGCTTCAATGGAACGTCGACGTGGCCACTAGGGGCCACAAACTTGGAAGTGCAAGCAGGCACTAAGAAGATTAGGACCGAGTTTATCGTGATTGATACACCTTCACCATACAACATTATCATGGGCAGGCCGTGGTTGCATGCAATGGGGGCAGTTCCCTCAACATTGCACCAAATACTGCGCTTCCCAACAGAGCATGGGATTGAAGAAATCAGAGGAGATCAACTGCAGGCAAAGAATTGCTCCATGGCAGCAATGAAGACTACCTGCAATGTTCTAGAACTGGCCAAGGCAGAGATTGAAGATGAGGACATGGAAGTCCTAGATGACGTCAGCAAGGAGCCAGCCGAGAAAAGTGAAGAAACGCTAAAGAAAATCCTCGTTAAGGAAGGCGATGAAGAGCGCTTTTTTCTTCTCGGCTCAAGCTTAGCCGAAGAGGAGGAGAAAGAACCGGAAGCCTTTTTAAGAACAAACATAAAGGTGTTCTCCTGGACACCTTATGAAATGCCTGGCATTGACCCCGAGGTCGCATGTCACAGACTGAACGTCGACAGGTCGGCTAAACCTGTAATTCAGCGAGCTAGGAGACCGACGTTGATACACGTCGAAGCAGTGGAGGAAGAAGTTGACAGACTTCTGGAAGCCAAGGCCATCAGAGAAGTCAATTATCCAACGTGGCTGTCAAACACCGTGGTGGTAAAGAAGAAAAACGGTAAATGGAGGGTCTGCGTCGATTTTACAAACCTAAACAAGGCTTGTCCCAAAGACAGCTTCCCTCTGCCAAAAATTGACCAGCTGGTGGATGCTACATCAGGACATGGAAGGATGAGCTTCCTGGACGCTTACAGGGGATATCACCAGATAGTCATGTATCCTCCAGACGAGGAGAAGACATCGTTCATTACCCCAAAAGGCCTGTACTGTTACAGGGTGATGCCTTTTGGGCTAAAAAACGCAGGAGCAACCTACCAAAGGTTGGTAACTAAAATGTTCAAACACCTCATAGGCCAAACAATGGAAGTCTATATCGACGACATGGTCGTAAAGACCAGGGAACCAAAGAATCATCTTACCGACCTAGCAGAGGTATTTAAGATACTTAAAACATATCGGCTCCGACTCAACGCATCAAAGTGCGCGTTCGGGGTTGGATCTGGTAAGTTTCTAGGGTACCTAGTAACAAGAAGGGGAATAGAGGCCAGCCCAGATCAGATCAAGGCCATCCTAGATCTTCAGAGCCCGACCTCGGCAAAACAGGTTCAAATGCTCACTGGCAGGACCGCAGCCCTAAACAGGTTCATAAGCCGAAGTTCAGACAAGTGTAAACCCTTCTTCAACCTGGTAAAAAAGATTGCAGACTTTCTATGGACCGAAGAATGTGAGGCCGCTTTGGCCGATCTAAAAAAGTACCTGATCACGGCTCCAGTCCTCTCGACACCTGAGCCCGGGGAAGAGTTATTTTTGTACTTAGCCGTGTCAGAGCACGCGATGAGCGCAGTACTAATCCGAGAAGAGCAGGGAGATCAGAAGGCTGTCTACTATGTAAGTAAAACCTTAGCCAGCGCTGAAACAAGGTACTTACCACTGGAGAAGTTAATGCTGGCCTTAGTCATGGCCTCAAAGAAGTTGAACCACTACTTCCAAGCACACAAGATTATGATACTAACAGAGCACCCATTGAAATCCCTGTTACAACAAGGAGACTTAACAGGAAGAATTGCAAGGTGGGCAGTGGCCTTGGGCCAGTATGACCTGGAATTCAGGCCCAGAACAGCAATTAAGGGCCAAGTTTTGGCCGACTTTGTGGCAGAATTCACGCCGGAGTCTATCGAACGTCGGGCTTCGCTGAGCCAAGAAGACCGAGGTCCTAGCAAGCAAGAAGAATCCCAGCCAAAAGCAAAAGAGCAAAGGAAGGAAAAACTCAAACCTTGTAGCATCTACATCGGTGACTCATTCAGACTCTTTGTCGATGGCAGTTCAAACCGACGAGGAGCGGGGGCAGGAGTACTGCTGATATCCCCAGATGGAGAGATAATAGAACAATCCATCCGTTTGGGGTTCAAAGCCTCAAACAATGAAGTTGAATACGAGGCATTAATTGCAGGACTAAAACTGGCAGCAGCAGCAGAAGCAGATGAGGTAATAGTTTTTTGTGATTCACAGTTAATTGTTAACCAATCAACAGGAGAATTTGCAGCCAGAGACAAGAGGATGTCGGCATATGCAGACGAGGTTATCAGATTAGCCGAGTTATTTCAAAACTGCCGACTTCTTCAAGTTAGCCGAGATGATAACAGCCACGCCGACGCATTGGCCAACCTGGCGAGTTCAATGCAGACTGGAAAGACACGAACAATTATGATTGACTACATGTCGGGCCCGAGCATAGAACCACGAAACGCAAAGCAAGAAGCAATGTGTGTGGAAATGGGGCCGAGCTGGATGGATGCAATTGTTGCATTCCTAAAAGAAGGAAAACTGCCAGAAGATCGCAAGGAGGCGCACAAAGTCAGATTGAAGTCAGCAAGATTCAGCCTGACTGCGGACGGACATCTCTACAGAAGGTCCTTCACAGGACCCCTTTTAAGGTGCGTACATCCTTTACAAGTTGAAGATTTTTTATATGAAATTCATGAAGGAATTTGTGGAAGTCACACTGGGGGCAGATCATTAGCCCATAGGGCCATTACCCAAGGGTATTGGTGGCCATACATGCAAAAAGATGCAGAAGCATATGTAAAGAAGTGCGAACCATGCCAACGGTTTGCACCTTTGATTCATCAGCCAGCTGCCGACCTGAATCCAGTATCCAGCCCTTGGCCGTTTGCCCAATGGGGCATGGATCTGGTCAGACAACTTCCCCAAGCAACTGGGCAGAGAAAATACTTGCTGGTAGCAACGGATTACTTCACAAAGTGGATAGAGGCAGAACCTCTTGCTAAAATCCGAGATGTGGACGTCAAGAATTTCATATGGAAGAACATCATCACCAGATTTGGCATTCCCAGAGCCATCGTTGCCGACAACGGAACGCAGTTCGACAGCAAGCTCATTAAGAACTTCTGCGCGAAATTCAAGATCAAGAATTACTTTTCGACACCAAGTTTCCCCCGAAGTAATGGACAAGCAGAAGCATCCAACAAAGTAATTTTGGATGGAATAAAGAAGAGGTTGCAGGCCGCAAAAGGGAAGTGGGTAGACGAATTACCCAACGTGCTTTGGGCATATCGGACTACGCCGAGAAGATCAACAGGGGAATCTCCCTTTGCCATGGCCTATGGCACAGAAGCAGTCATTCCTCTGGAAGTCGGCATCCCAGGGATCCGAACCCAGGGAGTCGAAAATGGGACTAATGATATACTCTTAGCCCGAGATCTCGATCTTTTGGAAGAACGAAGAGAGAAGGCTGCAATTCAGCTTGCAGTATACCAGCAACAGCTTGCCAGAGCTTACAACAAGAAGGTCAACCCAAGAGATTTTCAAGTCGGCGACCTAATCTTGAGAAAAGTGGTCGGCAACAAGAAAGATCCCAGAGAGGGCAAGCTTGGCCCAAACTGGGAAGGACCTTACAGAATTACCTCAGTGTTAGGTAATGGAGCTTATCGGCTTGAGGACAATGAGGGCAGAGCATTGCCAAGACCTTGGAACACTTGTAATTTGAAATTTTTCTATCATTGAGATGGTCCTTATTCTTGGCCGATGTCATCAATAAACACATATGACTGATCAAGATGCTGGAAGGCATGACAAATGAGAACCCAAGTGGAACTCAGGTTCACATTGGGGGCAGAGAAGATACAAAGTCTACCACTTGTTGAAATTTGTAGCAATTTACAAGTTGGTCTGACCGAATACAAAGTCTACCACTTGTTGAAATTTGTAGCAATTTACAAGTTGGTCTGACCGAATACAACGTCTACCACTTGTTGAAATTTGTAGCAATTTACAAGTTGGTCTGACCGAATACAAAGTCTACCACTTGTTGAAATTTGTAGCAATTTACAAGTTGGTCAGACCGAATACAAAGTTTGCCACTTGTTGAAATTTGTAGCAATTTACAAGTTGGTTAAATCGGTACAAAGCTTAGCTTCGCTTGTTGAAATTTGTAGCAATTTACAAGTTGAGGTTAAGCCGAGATGGTTCCTTAGCTTCGCTTGTTGAAATTTGTAGCAATTTACAAGTTGAGGTTAAGCCGAGATGGTTCCTTAGCTTCGCTTGTTGAAATTTGTAGCAATTTACAAGTCGGAGTAAAGCTGATGCTATTGCTAACCGACATATAGCAATCCACAAGGTGGTTAAGCCAAAGAAGATGTTCAGACACTTGTTGAAATTTGTAGCAATTTACAAGTTGAAGTTAAGCCGACATATGATCATCTGTTCAAATTTGTAGCAATTTACAGCAATTTACAAGTAGGATGGACTGATATTACAGGTTGAAGTTAAGCCGACATGTTATCATCTGTTGAAATTCGCAGCAATTTACAGGTTGAAGAAAAGGTTAAGTATATTGTTTAAACCCTTGTTGAAATTTGCAGCAATTTACAAGTAGTTCATTGTTTAACATTTGTTATAACTTGAGTAAAGTTTACTGTTTATACTAATCCTTGTTCAAATTTGTAGCAATTTACAAGTAAGTCAGACTGAGATTGTTAAGAAAAATTCGCAAAGTTAACATTGAATAGTATATGTTTTATACTTATGAAAAGATTGCAGGTCAGTATCCTGCCGACGTAAAATTTGAAGTTATCATACCCGAGGTATGTAACCCCGAGAAGATTATGCAAAGGAAGAACTATGTAAATCATGCAAAATATTCTAAGTATAGAATCAAATAGAAGCAATGAAGAAAAATTAAAGGCTTCAGAGAAACAGTTGCATATAAAGAAGGCACTATGGCCTAGCAAGTCAATTGTTCACAAGTGACAAGGAAGGGCACATCGGCCACCAAACAAAGCTTACATTGTTCAGAAAACAAAACAAAGTACAGAAAATAAAAGGAAAAAGCTAAGATTCTTCGGCTTCAGGAGCGGGCTGGATCTGCACCTCGGAAGTCTTTTGAAGAACTACCTCAGCAGTTTGGACCCAAACCTCAGCAGATTCTTGAATTACCTCGGCCTCCTTATCTGCCGCAATCTCTTCATCAATCTCGGCCAGAGTCTTCTCAATACTTCTCTCAGCCAGAAAAAGGTCGGATGATAAGGGAACTGAGTCCGCTTCTTTTGACACCTTCTCAACCTCCTCACCCTCCTCTTGGGTTAAGTCCAGGATTTGATTACCCTGAGGAGGTGACTTGGCCTTCCTTACCAAGGCTTCGTTATCATGATTTTCTTCCTCAGCCTCGGATTCAGATTCAGCTTCCTCCTCGGCCTGAGTTGAAGGTGGAGGAAAGGGAAGAGGAATGGCTTCAGCCTTACGCCATGGCGAATCAGCAGGAAGATCAAGTTTTTTGGCTAAGGACATCCAACCAAGGGAAAAACCCCTGTTGCATGCCTGCTTAACCTGTAACTTGTATTCTTCTGCAACATCGGCCATGCCTTGGGCATATGCCTTATCATCAGCTGCCTTGAGTTCGGCGTCCTTGGAGGCCAGCGCCTCTTGAAGTTCTTGCTCGGCCTGGGCAGCCTTCTCCTGAGCTTCTTTCTTTTCTACCTCGGCAACATTTTTAATGGCTTCAGCAGCCTCAGCCTTCTCATCGGCCTCCTGCTTAGCCTGAGTTGCAGCCTCGGCTTGATCCTCCAGAGTCTTCATTTTACTCTGAAGACGATTATTTTGTTTTTGAAGGGCAGCAAACTCCTTCTTCATATCGGCTAACTCCTTTCTCGTCTCGAAGGCTTGCATGGAGAAGGAGTGGGCATGCTGAGTGGCCTAAAAGAACACAAGGCAAAAGTTATTACAAAATATTGCAAAACTTTACAAGTATGAAGAAAGTAGCAGGAAGACAAGTTATCAAATTCAAACTTACTTGGACGGAATGTTGCAGCATAAGAGCAAAATTCTCAAATTCGCTCATCTGGGCATTGCGTTCAAGATCGCTCTCGAGAAGAACTGCCGTACTAAGTGCCACGCCGACATTAACATCGTCGGCGCTTTCATTTGCATAAACAGGCATGTCTTCAAGGGTGATTTTTGGCTCCTAGGGAACTTTTTTGACTTTGGTTCCCGAGGTCGTCCCAGAAGACGACTTCTGTTTCTTTGATGGAGTGGATCCAGAGGGTTGTGCCCCAGCCGACCTCTTCGCAGGCACAGAAGCGGTCTTCCTGCTCTCGGCCAATTTAGAAATTGGCACAGCATCTTCAGCTTCGGCCTCAGCAGCCTTGGACTTCGGCTGGGCCTTCTTTACTCTCTTTGGTTTTGATGGTGGCAAAGTTTGAGTTGGCTCAGCATCTGCATCAGTTAGGAGGTCGGCCAGCAGGTCTAGAACAACGGGCTTCGGACGGACCATTTCGGCAGTTTTTACAAGTCGTCACCGACGCTTTCTTTCTGTTACTGGTGCCAAGTGTTGGGATGAAGTGGATGGTTGATCGGCTGGATCAGATGTCGATCCTTGGTTAGCCCGAGATGTTGATGCGATTTGTATAGTGGCAACGGAAGGAAGAGATAGGCTCTTCTTCTTTCTTCTTGGAACGTCGGCCAAGGTAGATTTGTGGATGGGGATGAAATTCAACACCACTGGAGCCCTGCGTTTCTGGATTGGAAGGTCCAGGAGCTTCTTCAAACCTTTCCCAGGGTAATAGGACTAGCGAAATTCCATGGGAGGCTTGCGAACGTCTGCAAAACAGAACAAAACATCAGAAACAGATAAATTTTTTTGGAAAATTTGAAGAAAGCAACAGCTAAGCAGTTAACGTTGGGCTCTTACCCTTGCCCTCTTTTACTGTTCGGGGGAGAGGGAAAAGATGGACTTCTTCATCTGGGCCAAACTCCCAATTACCAGATGCAATAAGATAGTCATCTCCAGCACCTTTGTTGGAGTCAGGAAGGTCGGCTACGATTTTAAACTCGGTGGACCTCGGCTTGAGGTAATACACATAACCTTTTTCCTTTAGGTTGAGGGCACACATGGTGTAACAGTATTGGATGTCGGCAAGAGTGATCCTAACACTCTCCTGCCGAGCTAAGGCTATTATACCATTGAGCGTTCTATAGGCGTTAATGGTGAGTTGCATAGGGTTCAGGGTATAGTAATGAAGGACTTCGCGAAAAAGGGGGTCTAGAGGGAACCGAAGTCCACACTAGACGAAGGCTACAACAGGAAAAGGCATGGTGTCATCCTCGGGCATAATAGAGTCGTCCTCCCCAGCCAGTCTAAGATGGACATCCTCTGGGATGGAGAACTCTTGCCTAAAAAATTCTAGTTTGGTTGGGGTGTTAACCCTATCTCTCCACACACCCATTGTTTTGGTATACAAGTACTTGACTGAAGAAACAGGGTACTCCGAAAGGGTTCTTGGGACCTCGGCTTAAACCTAGGTGTATATTGGTGAAGTTGGTTTCAGTTTTTCCTAAAAATTGAAGGTTCTATAAGCAAATCCCAAACCTAAGAGCTACGAAGATAAAAAACGAAGGCACAGATCTGGAAAAGATACAACAAAGCAGAAAACAAAAAGAAGTCTCAGATTCAAGAACACAAAAGAGTGGAAGACCAAGAACAGAGGAGAAACAGTGCAAATGTTCACGTGCAAAATCAAGAAGTGATTCGCAAAATTAATAATGAGCAGAGCAGTAATGGCAAGAAATTCTAGAAACGACCAAAGAACTGTGAAAGCGAAGGGAACGGTGGCTTACCAGAGAAATAGAGCCGGAATGAGCTTCGCCGAGGACAGACGACGGATGCAACAGTAGCGAAAGCTTCACAGGAATTGTAGATGGAAGACAGTAGCAGAGTTGAGAGCTTCGAGCAATGGCAGATTCGAAGAAGAATGAGACTTAGAGAGAGAGAAAGCAAGGAAATCAAAAGCAAAAGTGAAGAGAAGAAGAGAGAGGAAAGTGTTTTGTCTAAAAAGCGAAACAACGGCAAAAACACAGCATTCAATGTGCCTAGGTTAATGCATGCGTCAGACGGCGCAGGCTGAGAAAAGACGGCTTACAGGCGCGTCACCAGCACAGACCAATAAGGGTAAAATGCGTCAGCGGAACGGATGAGAAATGGTGCATGACAGCTCATGCGCGTAAGAGTATTGATTTGAATTCTTGTTTTTGGGAGAAGACATGTCGGCCCGAAGTGGATGATCTCGGCTAGAAAGTCCTTAAGCCGACGTACGAGAAAAAAGTTCAATGTAAGTTCCATCACCTCAGTATGCCGAGGTAATAGAACTTAGGGGGCAGTTGTGGGGTTATATTTCTGAGTATCAACACGTGGCAAGGTAACGCCAAGGTGCCACGTGTCACGGCAAGTTGTGCCAAGGTAATTTAAGATTTGCCGGGGTTATCTCCGAAGATATCTTAATCCGGGGTAAAGGCCTCTCCTTTTCTTTTACCTCGGCTTAATATGCAAAGACCGAGCTATCAAAGAAGAATTAAGCCGAGGTAACTGTCAGATCAGTCATACCTGCCTATATAATATACAATATTATCTTGGTCAGATGGATGTACAGCCATGTGAAGAGAGCCTTGAGGCCAAAACTGCTGGCCATGAGGCCATGTGAGTTGGCCATGAGGCCACGAGAAGCTATGAGAAGCCATGAAAAGCTTTTATCTGGAAAGCTGCAAAAAGCGCAACAGTGGGTTGGCAGCCAGCTCAAAAGTTGATGGCCACAATGTCAACTTTTCTGGTGTATATATGGAATGGTTAAGAAGAATGAGGAGGTGATCGACAGAACAGATACAACTACAAGCTAATTGTAACACTTACAATATAAGCTTAGAGAGCAATAGTTAGAGAGAGAATTACAGAGAGTTAATTGTAATTCTTACTGCTTATTCAATATAGTGAATTACCTCGGCCTCCCGTGGACGTAGGCAATTTTGCCGAACCATGTTAAATTCTTTGTGTTATAATTTGTGCCATCCATTCTGCCTGTGTTCTATAGCTGAATCACTAAGATAGGCAGTGTGATCAGAAAATCACTCACACAATTTTTTTACTTCGCCTAACTTTAATTTCATTTTCAAATGATGTACATGTATAGTACCTCGCACAAGTTGATCTCAATTTTTTTCAAAATTTTGGTTAAATTCATGAACACTACATTGGTAAAAAAATGTGTTAGACCAAAATAGTCACATGCCTTGCACGTATGCTTTAACTAGTAAATAAGAAAAAATATATAAAGAAACAAAATCACATACAATTTAAGGGGAAATTTCGCTTTCCATCATTTTTTTCTTCACATTTAAATTAGGACGAATTATACTAACAGTTCATATAGTTTGTATCATTTTGGTTCTTAACATTTCAATTGTAATATATTTGATTTTGAATTTTAAATTTCGTTTCAAATAAAAATAATTGAAGATATCATTGCTTCATTTCAAGAGCAAAGTCGTTAATTTGATAAAATATAAACTAGTTTGATAAAAATAAATGTCAAAAAATTATTTTTGAATTTTTAAAAATTATTTCTATTTTCTACCCACCAAAGATAAGATTGTATAAAAATAAAAATCTTTTACATTTTATATTTTTAATTTTTTACCACATTAATTTTTAGTATGTGTTTGGATGATGATCTTGTAATGGGTGATTGTTTTTTGTTGATGTTTTTGAATAGTTCTCATGTAATAGTTGATTATATTTGTTGTTAACAAATATTTTTGAATAGTTATCATGTAATGAGTGCTTATTAGGTTTTTAATGTGTAATTGATATGTTTAAAATATGAAATGTTTTTAGTTTTAAATTTTTTGATTTAATAGGTTAGTTTAACAATGACATCAAAGTTGATATGTTTGACTTTTACAAAAATAAAAATTAATTTGACGAAAATAAATACAAAAAAAATGATTTTAGAAAATTATTTCTACCCTCCCAAAAGATAAAATTATATAAAAATTATGTGTTTTTAAATTTTTTTCACCAATTTAATTTTTAGTTTCTTAGAAACTTTTTTTGAAAAAAAAAAAAAGATTTTGAAAACAAAACCAAACCAAACCAAACAGAATTTTATAACAAAGAAAATTTCAGCATTATTCATTAACAAAAAATCATTACATTTTAAACAATATTGTGTTAGTTAACACAAAATAAGTTATATAACAATTTTGCCATTGAAATTGACTGATTTTTTATTGTCCTTATCTAGAACAAAATTCAAAATTAAATATATCATAATTAAAAAGTTAGATACCAAAGTGACAGAAGTCCCAAATTATAGGAACTGTTAGTGTAATTCTCTTTTTAAACTATTATTCGATTAGTTTTAAATCTTAAAATTAGACAGATTAAGAAGTACCCTATAATTAGTTTGAGACATTTATTAGGAAATCTCATTTGAACAACTATTTTTACTTTTATTAGTAGATTATTTCTTAAGTCAACGTAGGGTACTTTTATTATTAGAGACATTTGGGACTTCTTAAGTACTTCTTAAGTACTTTTGGGACTTCTTAAGTACTTTTGTCATTTGAGACATTATTTTTACCCTATAGTTAAGTCAATGAAGGGTACTTTTATTATTAGAAATGTTTAAATAAAAACATTAAAAATTCAACTATTACATTAAACCTAGAGAAAGTTAGAAAGCTTAAGTAGAATAATTAAAAGGGTCCGGACAATCTTCAGTCCAGATCTGAGATAGTTCGGTCCAGCTCGACTCATTGGGCTTATTTTTGGATCCCTTTTCGATAATCAGAACCGTTCACATTTTAGGGTTTGTTGAGTACATTATTCCTATAAAAATCACGTTGATCAGATAACGGATATTATGTATTCGGATCACTTTTTCTGAAGAAAAAAAAAATGAACGGTAAAAAAATTAACGGTTTATAAAAAAGTGATCCGAATATATATTATCTATTATCCAATTGACGTGATGTTTTATAGGGATAATGTACTCAACAAATCCTAAAATGTGAACAGTTTAGATTATTGAAAAAAAATCCAAAAGTGAGCCCAATAGGCCAGACTAGACCCTCCAGTCCAGATGGTGGACTAGAGGCAAGCCCAGCCTACTTAAAAATTCAAGGGTTACATTGAAAATTAAAATAAAGTTGGAGAGACTAGTTAGCAATTTATCTTTTTTTTCTTTTTTAACACCCTCCATCTTGCATTTTGCATTTCACAAAATTTTATTTTTTAAAATATGTTTTGTGTATTCACCCAGTTATGTCAAGTTTTACTTAAAAATATGTATAATTTACATTGACCTCCTTAATATTTGTGTTTAACACAAATACCCTTCACATAATTAAACTAACCTTTATTGTTAGTTTGTCTCTTAAGATCACCCTAAACTATATTGCCAACTTGAACATACAGAACCCCAAAAAAAAGAAAAAAAGAAAAAAAAAGAAGAAGATTTTGTGCCCTCACAATCTAGAGTTAAATTACCATATGATTTTACCTCTATACCATAGTTCATCACCATTTCTCCCTCTCCTCTCTCTTCTTGCTTGTCTTTTTTTCTCTCATTGGAGATCAACTTATGTTTGCGACCGCTATTAGCTCATTACCAACAACCATTACTAAACCAAATCAACCAAATCACTGATTAATCATCGAATCTCCTCCAAACCACTATCACCATCCTCAATCGTTGAACATCTCATCATTAACTACTATTATCATAAATCAAACACAAACCACCACAGTCGACTACTATCATTTTCTCACACTTTTCCTTACCTTTTCTCTTTGTGTAGCGTGGGTTTGATTATTGTAAGTGATTTGATTTGTATGAATTTGTGTGGATTGTGTATTTTTTTTTGGTAGTTATAATGATGGTTTTGTATACAGGTAAAGATGGTTACGTGGACTCGAGGTATTGATTGGTTAGGCGGAAGGACAGACTAGGTGATGATGGTCCAGAATAGAGTTTTGTAATAGTATATGGAATAATTTATTTTAATTAAGTACTTCAAATTTTATCAAATAAATTTTTAATTTAAAAAATTCAGCATTCAATACATAATTTTCAATTTCTAATTTTATCAAGCATCATTAGTTAGCTTACACTTTTGTTGCTAGCACTGACACTATACATTACAAGACCGTTAGTGAGGCTAAGCATCACCCTAAACTATATTGCGAACTTGAAAATATGCCTTTTGATAACAATTTTTGTTAGGAAGATTTGAGCCACTTTTTCAATAATGCATTTAGACAAATTGCGTTGTTTCGAAAGCATAGTGAAAAATATACATGTGGTTACTCTTGCTACCTCTATATAAAGTTAGTGTGAGCAGCTTTTGGCCCCAACACAAGGATAGTGTTTCAATTTCAACTTGAATTTGTACTTCGTACATCAAAATCTTAGTTTTGCTGAAGACTTCTATGTCTGTTCATACTTGAATTTTTTCCCCCCAAATATTTGAGCAAATATATGTTCCGATTTGAGCTGTTATGGTTGTTATACCAGTATGACAGAAATTCACATGTGTAACTGTCGTTTCGGTATAACATAACGGCCGTAGCGATGCTGTAACGGTCATAACGGTCCGTTACACACTTTTATAATATTCTGAATAGCTTCCTTTCCAAAAAAAAAAAAACACTCAAGTAATCCAAGACTAAAGAAAAAATCCTACATTGATTTTTTTTCTTTATAATTTATTTTTAAATTTTTATTTCATTACATTAGTATGTAAAATAAAAAATATACAAGTAGTGGTTGTATTTATTTTTATAATCATTTTATTTAATATTTAATTATAAAGATTTTTTATTTTGTTAATGTAATATGTTGTCTAAAAAATGTTTTTAAAAAAATAAATAAAATCAATAGTTCAAAAATAATTTATGTTTATGGCACTATTTTTATTTTTACAATCATTTAATTTAATACTTAATTGTAAGTAATTTTATTTAGTTAGTTGTAAAGTGTTAACAATTTCGCCGGTCCCAAGCCCGAGTAAAGGAAAAGGGTTGTATGTTAGGTAACCAACAGCCAATACGTAGAAAAACTGCTCGGATCCCTTATGAAAATGAATCCTACTTTGAATCGATTAAGTGTTAGGTCATTTAGACTAGTGATTTATGTGACGGAATATTGGGTAATTAAGAAAATACATGTAGATAAGATGAGTGTCGCTGAGATAAGGATGTTAAGGTGGATGTGTGGCAAGACTATAACAGATAGAGTTAGGAATGAGTATATTTGTAAATAGATAGGAGTAGTACCTGTAATAGCCCAAAAAATACCAAAACATTCCAACTTATTGGGATGAATCCACTATTCCATTGAATTAAAACTAAGTCCAAAATATCCAATCCATTTCCAACCAATGGGCAATTTGGACCTTTTACACCAATTTTATTATAAAACCACATCTCACTCAGTATTTTTGCAAAAAAAAAAAGAAGAGAGACACGCACACACACACACACACACACACACACACACTCAAAGCACACCACACGGCTAAGAGGAGAGAGAGAGAGAGAGATAGGAATGGCAATTTGAACCCGGCCCGACGGGGACCCGATCCCCCGATCCCGATTAAGATGGTTTTTTCTCGAAAAATACCCCCGTGGGGACAGGGATGGTATTCGAAATTAAATCCCCGACCAGTTTCGGGCCGAGGACGGTGATCAGTGTTCAAGCCCCGGTCCGTCCCCGTCCCCGAATTATCCCTGAAGTGAAAATACTCTTTTACCCCTCATATATATATATATATATAAACCAAACCTATTTTTCCATTTCACTTCCTCTGTCTCTCTCTCTCTGTGTGGCCCTCATCTCTCTCTCCGTCACTCACTGACTCAAATCTCAGTCTCATCTCTCTCCCTACCTCTCCCTCTCCTCATCATCTAGATCAGATCGAAACAGATCCGAACAGATCCGCCGTCGATCCTCTACCATCACCGCCTCCGTCGCCATGGTTTCCTCTTCGCAACACCGCCTCTGTTTGGCCTCCGCTGCAGCTCCGTCGCAACACAGCTTGACGAACAGATCTGCGATTTTTTTTTTTTTTTTAAGTTGTTGTTGATGATGATGATATATATATATATATGTGTGTGTGTATGTGTGTGTGTGTGTGTGTGTGTGTGTGTGTGTGTGTTGTGTAATGAACAAGTTTAGATTTTTTTATTTTTTTTAAGTGGATGATGATAGATACATATATATGTGTAATGAATAATTTCAGATTTTTTTTTAAATTTTTATTTATTTATTTTTTTAAAGTTGCTGTTGATGATGATGATAATTCATATATATATAAAGATTCATATATATATATATATATATATTAATACATACCCTATTCTTGTCAGGTTATCACAGACCAAGGTGGTTTAGTACATACCCTATCCTAAATGTCCAACACTGCCTAACCCTAAGGACTTACTCTGGACAGGAAACGGAAGTGGGTGACTTAAACCTGGTGGACAGACCCAGACTGATCTTGTGGGTGATTAAGATGAACTGAAAATATGATTAACCAAGTGAACAGATGAAAAGATTATTTGGAAGAACCATAACAGTTAGAAACAGGATACAACATAACGATGGCTCTGATACCAAGACCGCGGANACCAACATCATGGCCATTCCTAAGGCAGGAGACACAGCACAACATCGTCGTGACCACGATGCCTATGCAAATGGGTTTAAGAGGGATAGGAGTGTGCGCTTTACCTTGTTGAGCTGCATGCATGATGACCTCATTGGGGAATTTGAGAAATTTCAACTGCCAAAGAAATGTGGGATCAATTGCGCTTAAAGTATGGAGGCACGACAGCAGCTAGGCTGCGTGCCCTTACATTGAAGTTCAATCAATATGTGATGGACCCAAAACATACTATGGCTAAGCACCTTAAGGTGATGTCTGCCATAATTAAAGAGATGAAGGCAGCTGACAATGATCTCACTGATGAGAACAAATTTTGTCAGTCATCAAATCCCTACCTAACCCTTCGTGTGGGACATGTGAAATTGGTGCTCACGCACAATGAGGGAATCAAAACTTTTGATGACATTTCTCGACACCTTGAGCTCGAGGCAGATGGCAAAGATGCAAACTGCTCTGCTACACTTGTCGCTAAAGCTAGAAGGCATAGGAGATACAAGCCTCAGCGCAAATGACAACAGAAAGGAGTAGACAAGCAAAGGCTGAGAATCTAGCGCCAAGAGATGGCAGAGTAACCAAGCGTCGCAGTGGCAAGCATGCTGGAAAGAATGATAGGTCCAAACTCAAATGCTATAACTATGGATAGAAGGGTCACTTCGCTCAAGACTGTACTGAGATGAAAAAGTACACCTTATTACCAGCTCTCTAAATATATTTGTTTGTTCACATGTTTTTATTGATCACTCTCTCCTTGGTTGGATTGTAGACACGGGAGCAACCAAACATGTAGCTAAAGATCAGGCTGGATTTGAAGATTATCATCAGATACTAGTTTGTAGGAATTATGTAATAATGGGAAATGGAGCTCAAGAAGAAGTCTCAAGAGTTGGTAGCTTTCAACTCAGTTGCGTACTAGGCGCAGCTTGCTCCTTCATGATGGGCTTTATGCACCAACTATCCGATGTAATCTGCTTTCAGTTTCAGCACTTTTTTTTAGGACAGTTAGATTTTTCTTTTCATTTTGAGACATTAGTTTGTCAATTTACTTGGAACATTTTATGGTCATGGTAGTTTGAGGGATGATTTCTTTATGTTAGATTTAGAATCAGAATCGAATAATAATTCTCTTATTTGTGTTGCATCTTCTTCTTCTTCTCACTGCTACAAAATCATAAATAGATCACGGATTTTAAGTGTGATGTATGTTATTTTAATCATGGATTTTTTATTTTGTCAAAGTGTGATCTTTGAGAGTGTGATCTTTGAGAGTGTGATTGTTCAAGGTCATTTTCGATCATACTTTTTGACCATCATTAAAAGATAATTTCATCACATGTTTTGACTGTGATAATAAACATTTAGATTACGAATTTTAAGTGTGATACACTAATAAAAACCTGAGATTGAATTTAAATAATCCATGATTAATAGTGAGATAAGATCACAGTTATATGCATTTCTCATCACGATTAGTACATGTGATAAAAAAAAAAAGTTCGACCACAAAATGTGACTATCAATCACAACATATCAACCGTGATTAAAATCCAAACAAAACTAATATCTAAAATATAATCAATATTATTTGTACAAAAATTTCCTTTGAATCACAACATTGACCACATATGAATAGCTAATAACATCATATATTTCATAAATGAAAGTCTAATGTTGGAAAAAATATATACAAAGAAAGTTCAGGAATAAAAGGTTTTTAAATGTGATTACACAATAAAAATCTCATTATAAAAAATAAAAAAAAAATTAATTAAGAATAGGCCAGTTAGTAGGAAAAAAGGGAAAAAAATAATATATAGATGCAATATGGTATAATACAAGAGTAGGGAAAGAACTTGGAATTCTTATTATCTTATAACAAGCGTAAAAAATAATTAGCAGAAATTGTAAGCAACTCTAGAAAAATGTATATAGATGCAATATGGTATAATACAAGAAAAAAAAAAAAAAAAGAATAGGCCAGTTAATAGGAAAAAAAGTAATGATACATTATACATTCAACTTAGAAGCTGTGGATAAATGAACAATATAGATGTGGCAATCATATAAGCCTAATTAGATAAAGAACTCCAAAATCAACACCATTATATCCACCCCCCCCCCCCAACCCAAACAAAAAAAGCACCCTTTGACAAAGAAACAAAAAGAGGAATCGCACAAGGAGAAAAGTAACGAGGGCTCCTGAAGATCAACCCCCCCCCCCCCCCCAAAAAAAAAAAAAAGCCCTTTGACAAAGAAACAAAAAGAGGAATCGTACAAGGAGAAAAGTAACGAGGGCTCCTGAAGATCAATTTCCTGAATGATTCCAAAACAAAGTAAAAAATGAAAAATAAATCAATAGCTGCTAATTCTTAACCACATGGAGAACAAGACAATAATGTGTTAAGGCTATCACAACTCAAAATCAACAATACCCTACAAAATAAATACTAAGCCAAACTTAGTTTAAGATGTTAGTGCTCGAACATCAACATTATTCACATTAGTGGCAGTTAAATCGATTAAGTTATAAGCAAAATATCAATAGCTAGCACTCATGACAGGGCGAAAGAGAAAACTAACCAAAACTGGATCTCCTTTTGTTGAATTGACAATGGTGTTCATATGGGAAATAGCACAGCCTTATCTTCCTGCAATGGTAAAAAATAATGAAGAAAAGTTAATGAATTATATGCTCAGTAAAGACTATTGAAACATTTAATATTACTGCAGCTACACTACATGAGAAACAACTAGCAAGCAATATAGAGCACATATTGGGATTCAAGTTTACTCTTTGAAATGATATGAGCCTTTCCTGAATAAGTTGTGTTTGAATCCCAATATGTTTCCCAAGTAAGTTTAATGGATGAATCCCAAATTTTTCCCTGAGAAAGTTTAATATTTGATATATATAGGTCTGCCCTCAATCTGCTCCTCATGAATTTTATATAAGTAGTCAATTGCATTTATTATCAATCCATTACTTGCATAAATCCTTTTAAAAATAACTGAGTGAGGAAAGAAATGGGGCAATTTTTTTTATTTATTTTTTTTTTTTACCACTAAATTTAAGGAATTAGAATACAAATCTACCATGTTTCAAAATGTGCATTCCCAACTGAAAATCACAATGAACTTTTCAGTAATTTTCGTCATCACTATAACAGTTTAGGCCTTTGCTCATAACCAATGTGTTGCAATAATGATGTGGTGACAATAATGATGTAATCACAAAAGATTAATTAATAAAGATAAAAACACATCAGCATCAGCATCTTTTGTAGACCAAAAGAGAAAGAGTAGTATAACCTAATCAACATAATCTCTCAAAACACCATCACTAGAAGGGGAGGAAAATTTTTGAAGGTACGAAACCATATTATAAAAATTCAGGCAACTTTGGCGATGAAAAAGAGTTCCATATTATTCACAAACCTAAAACAAAAAACAAAAAAATTGTAATCCAATACCCAAACTGAAGGGAAAAGGAAAAAAATAAAAAGAAATCTCTCTGAGTGTGAAAAATTAGGGATTTTTGTTGTATGAGAACAATAGTTTTTCTATGAATTTGGAGATTCAATCACAGATGACAAATTAGGTAAAATCATGTGGTTCTCATTCTCTACAAAGACAAATTTTTATCAGACCTTTCCAAATAGTTCTTGAAAACCGAAGCATATATATATATATATATAAAAATAAATGTGTTCACCTTCGCAATGTTGTGTGAGGCTAAGATGGTGGCTACCGTAGTTGTTGCGATCGAGATGTAGACGAAGGGTCACTAAGGAGGGAAGAGCAGCGACGGTGGTGAGGAGTGTGGGTGTCAATGAAAAGGAAGAAGCAAAGTTTCTGCTGTGGTCGCGGTGGAGAAGTGAGAGAGAGAGAATATTTTATTCGACAATGCTACGTAATTCAAAATTTGTGACTTAAAAGTGGTTTAAATTGTCAAAATGACGTCGTTTCGAGTATAGAACAACATAAAAATGGCGAAAACGACGTCGTTTTGACTATTTGAGCTATTTTTGAACCACAAAATTTGAGTTACGAGACATTTTTTTATTTTATTATACATCACAAACTTATTAAATAAATAAATAAAGAACCCTTATAATTTTGATATAAATAAAATAAAATAATAGTACTCTTTTTAAAAATTGTAAATCCAAGATTCTTAGAATATTTATATTCAAATAGATTTGATATATACAAAGAAATATAAACAATTACATTGAGTTTTTTTTTTTTGATATAAACGAAGTAAAAATAATAGGGAAATTTTTTTCCTAAGGAACTGGATAATATAATGAAACTTTTCATCTTCTTTATTTTTTTAATGAGAAAATAAAAAGTATAATTAAATTAATATATACAAAATACAAAAATACGTTAAAATACTTACAATCAAAGAGATTTATAAAAAAAATAAAATAACCATAGCCAAATCTCAAAAAAAAACTATTTTTTTTATAATTTAAAAAAAAAAACCTTAAAAGCACTGGACACTCAAAAAAAAGTTACGTAAACAAACAAATCAACTTTTTTTAAATAAAATTTATATATAAAAACAAAATAAAATTTATATATAAAAACAAACAAAAGCTTAAAAAGGTGAAATAGGAACTAAAAAAATTGAATATAATTTTTTTATAAAAAAAATAATATAAAAACATAAAAATACATAAAATAGAAAAATACAAACATGACTCTTATAACACTTACAATCAAAGAAATTTTATAAAAAATTAAAACAATTTTTTATAACTAAGTTATTTTTTCAAATCAGCATATAGTAAGACAAACCATTATTTTGAATCCAAACCCAATGCACCTCAATCCTCTATGGTTTGATAAAGTTGAAAATGATACAAGTCCTCTATGGTTTGATAAAGTTGAAAATGATACAAAAAAATTTAAACAATTTTAAAGTTAATTTAAGTTTTTAATGTAAGGTTGAAGAATCTATTAATATACACATTCATATAATGTAAGGCAAGAGTACCAACATATATCATCAATTCTTACATACATATATATTATGGACCATATACATGCATTAAAAAATTTAAAAAAAATAAAAAAAGGAAGCAAATTGGCATTGAGCAAGCCTTCAGAGTGAGCGCCCTCAACAGGAGACTTGTTCTCAATTGCAAAGATGTCATCTTTGTATCACAATAACAATATAGTCTCCCCATCCTGAATTATCACGTGCCGCTCTCCCTTGGCAACGCCGCCACTGGCACCACCAGTACCCATTTCTTCCCCTTCTCATCACTCACTCCGCCTCCGCGCCCTTGTCATCGGCCACCGAGACTTCAGTAGCCTTACACGCAATTTTACGGAGAGAGATTGGGGATGAAATCAAAATTAATGGGTTTACTAGGTAGGCGGTTGGGTGGTGCAACGGCAGCAATAGCGGTAGTTTCCGGCAATGCGGCGACAAAGGGAGGAAAAGGACTCTGGAAATGAGCTTTAGGGATGCGGTGGCCATGGAGTATTTGGGGGTGGTAGAGAGAGAAAGCTTTGAGCTAAGAAATGTAAAAGAGAGAGGAGAGAGAGAGAGAGAGAGAGAGAGAGAGAGGAAATTGTATTGGGTAGTTGATTAAGAAAGAAAGTGGCAAATGTGGGATTTTTTTTTTTTTTTTCAAATCACATAAATTCCACGTGGCAGCATTAGTAGAGGCTTCAAGAGACCAAATTCAAGCCTCACTTAATATAGTAGTATAGATGATTTTGTATTGGGTAGTTGATTAAGAAAGAAAGTGGCAAATGTGGGATTTTTTTTTTTTTTTTCAAATCACATAAATTCCACGTGGCAGCATTGGTAGAGGCTTCAAGAGACCAAATTCAAGCCTCACTTAATATAGTAGTATAGATGATGGATTGATCTTGACGGTTGTAACCAATTATAAATATAAACACTTTTAAAAATAGTGTTGTTTTATTATAGAGATATAAAAATAAAATTAAAAATATATATATATCCAATCACATTTATATAAAAATTGTGATTAAAAAAATATATATAATCAAATTTATTTGGAAGGTAAGATTAAAAATAAATATTATCTCATTTAATTAGATTAACTGTAATTGAAATATCATTCAATTTTTTAATCACACTTCTACTAAAAGTGAGATTTTTTAATTCCTCATGTGCAATCTTTAAGCATTATTGTAGCAGTGAAAATACATATTTAACTCAAAAAATTTGAAAATTTGTATATTTTTCAATTTAACTCCGATTAAAGCCTATTTTATATCAATAAAAAGCTTATGGAGACTACAATCTAAATATGTAAATTTCATTGACAAAAAACAAAATTTTTTTTTTGTTTTTGAGTACCAAAAAATCTGCTTTATGCAAAAAAATACATATTTAACTCAAAAAATTTGAAAAATCATATATTTTTCAATTTAACTCCGATTAAAACCTATTTTATATCAATAAAAATCTTATGGAGAGTACAATCTAAATATGTCAATTTCATTTACAAAAATCGAAATTTAATTTCTGTTTTTGAGTACCAAAAAATCTGATGTATGCAAAAAAAAACATATTTGACTCAAAAAATTTGAAAAATCATATATTTTTCAATTTAACTCCGATTAAAGCCTATTTTATATCAATAAAAAGCTTATGGAGAGTACAATCTAAATATGTCAATTTCATTTACAAAAAATGAAATTTTATTTTCTGCTTTTGAGTACCAAAAAATCTGCTGTATGCAATTACCCAAAAAAAAAAAACTTTGAATATGCCATAATATAAAACAATATTAATGATACATCAATCTAATAGTATAAACAATAAACAAATCAATGTCATACTAATCAAGAGGCGAAAACAAGCAATAGGCGGAAAAGAGTTAGTAATATGCTGTGATAGAGAATCAGCAACCTTGTCAATTTGAAGTGTGTGCTCCGGAGGAAAAATATGAAATAATAATCGGTGGAATAAACGGGTTCAGACATAACTTTCACGTTTAAACCGAATCCATGGATCATGTGGGTAATCACATGCCTCTATTGATGTCTTCGAATAATTCCTAGCAGTAGAGTAGAACTACTAGCGAACTACCCACACTATTCATAGTACAAAGGCAGAATGGTTTATGGGAAGAGAGAACGTATCATTTTTTTTGTTGTGAAATACAGAACCCAAGATCCGTTTATATAGGAGAGTTAAGAGACTCATAGGATAGACGTATTATCCTAGATAATATCTATCACATATCAATAATATCATATTAATAATTATTATCTAATATATTGACAATTATCCATATCAAGATTATCTCATATCTTGAAATATAATCTATTATTTTATATGGATCTCTCCTAATCGGGTCATGCCACCGTGGGCGATCCAATTAGGTTTGGGTTCTAAACTCGACCCAATTTCCAACAGTTCCATAAGGGAAACTCTAGTAGCCTCTCTACTGACGTGAGTTTGCAACAAGAATGACTCGTAATTCAAGCTTTCAAATCTTACTGTGTGGGTGTTTTTCCACCTAAGGTAACCTATATTTTTATAACAGTAATATTAGAGCATTTTACTAACACAACATATTAATAAACATTTTACTAAATAAATATCATCAATTAAACTACTAAAAGCGCAAAAATAAAGTTAGTAATATGCTGTGATAGAGAATTAGAAAATATCCTAGAAAAATAATTGGAAGCAGAAAATATAGCGATTCCGATTTTGACCCATCACTTATTGTATTCCGGACTCGGGCTAGTATGGTTTAGAATGGTTATCCATATCTTGTTTCACTTGCCTCCCCTCTATCTTGCTTATCAGGTTGTATTTGTGTATTTTGGAACAAGTTAGTTGCTTGTTTTTCCAAACCTGTGATGCTCAGATTTTGGCTCTTCCACTCAAGCAGGCATTCTTGCGCTCGAGCGGGTTTCACAACTTTTTCTCCTCCGCTCGATTGGCCATTCTTGAGCTCGAGCAGGATCATGTTTTCTTTTGCAGGTCTGCAAATACTGAGAGAGTGCATTGGACACTTAAGTGTCCAGTCCCACGCTCGAGCGGGGTCCTTCGTTTGCAAAACTTCTAAAAATGTGTATTTCATGCTAGAGCATAACTTTCCACGCTCGAGTGGGCCTTTGTGTCTGACCCTCGAGCGTCATTTTCCACGCTCGAGCGAACTACGTGCATAACAGTCCGTGAAGATGACATATTGAATCACTTTTTCTTCTCTTTCTCTTTCTCAAACTTCCCAAAAAACCTAGATCTACACATTCTCTCTATAAAAACTCACATTCTCTCTAAGATTTCATCTAGATCCGTTGGGATTTCCACCATAGTGTCTTTGAGAAAAAGCTAGAACACCTCAAGATCTACATTTTGATTCGAATAGAAGTGGGTTTCGCTGTTCTTAGAGTTTCTCTCTTGTTTGGCTCATCTTCTTCCTTTGAGGTAGGGATTTTTCTACACTCTCATACGGTTTTTAGCTTAGTTATTTGTTATTGTGTAACAATGGTGGGATTTGGGAGTAATTTGACCAAACCTAGGTTTGGAGATGAAATGTAAAAGAAGAGTTTTTGGTAAATATGAAATAAATGGGGTTTTTGCCCTAATTGAATCAAATTGTTAATTTGTATAAATGATTGAAATTAGCATTGAAAATGTGAAATTGGATGATTTTTTATATAAATTGTGAAATTGAATATGTATTACTTCACATCTTTGGAAGTTTGGAATAAACTATCTATTTGAGATCGAATATCTGTTTAGATATAATTGTATTGGGCTATCGGTGGAAGATAGCTTTGATTGTTATAGAAATTGTATGTGGATTAGGTGAATTGAAACTAATCTTTTGTTGGTTGTCATTGAATATGGCCGTGTTTAAATACATTGTATATGTATGTTTGTTTGGGAGGAGAAAGGGGATGTACTTCACGTATGACTATATGTTTAAATACATTGTATATGTATGTTTGTTTAGGAGGAGAAAGGGGATGGACTCCATTGTTTAGAAGGAGAAAGGGGATGGACTCCATTATAATTAAGTTGGCCGGAATGTCCTGGGTGAAAGTCCCAAAATTATACATGGGTGCCTAGCTTATGGACGAAATATTCGTAAAATGGCAATTGTAGTGCTTGTATAGCCTATCTTTACATGGGTCCCGTTTGACGGCTGCCCTCGAACGAAATATCCGTGAAATGGAAGTTTGAAGTGTTTTATGCATATGTGTTGTATGATTTGAAAATTATTGAGTTGTAGCCTTAGTTCGGTTGTTGAGAAATAACGAAATTGACTCATGAATTGAGACAGATAAGTGAATGCAATATGAATTGAATGTAAATGGATTAAGACATGGAATTGATATCTTATGAGTATATAAAGTTATGAAAAGTTTCACCACAAACATTGTTTATGCACTTTGTACTTATATCTCTACAAAACTTCATATATTGTGTTAGATGATTCCTATTGGGTTATGGCTTACCCTATTTGGGAAAAACATTTTTAGGTAATGATGGAATGCCTCCACCAAAGCAATAGTGTTGGAGAGATTTTCGGGAGCAAGAGCTTCTTATTTTGATTATATATTTTTGTAAAGCCAAGGGCTTAAGATGTAATGAGTGAAACTCACTTTTGTTGTAACCAAGTCAAGGCTTGGAAAAGTGTAAGCCAATAAGGCATTTATTTATGCTAAACTTTCTTTTGTATCATTAACTTCATGAAATGACCAGATTATTTACTCTGATTTATGTTACTAATTATGTATGCTTTAGATCATATTTATTGTGTATTTTGGAGGCATTACAACTTGGTATCATAGCATACCGGGTTTGAATACTTTGGGTACGTGGGGAATGGTTAATACCGCAATGGGTTTGTCTCGCTTGTTATAGACTTAAGTGTGAACGATATGTGCTTATGTGATAACATGCTTATGTGATTATTTGGGTATGGGATTAAATTTCTAGGATGTTGATTAGGTCTATGGGTTTCTAGGAACCCTGTTAGAAAGGCACTTGATCACTACTATTTCTAATTGGAACTCTAGCAACGCCCCGGAACGCTTATTATTTGGAGATGAAATTCGTATCTTTACGTGATTATATGCTTCTGTAGAGTGAATTACTGTTGTCCAATGTATTAGGGCGCGAGTGAGTTAGCTTCGGCACATTTGTGAATGTGCTAATCTCTTTGTCACCTTTATTAGGATGTCAGGACGTGGTCATGGAGGTAGATGTGGTAGGCCTAGGAGACACGAAATGCCTATACCAGATGAAATTCCAGCATAGGAAGAGGGAGTTGGTCAGGCCAATAGGGCCGAACCAGTAGGTCAGCAGGCCATGGACGCCTTAGCCCGCGAAATGGCCGGAGCATTGAGCGAATCTATGGACATTTTGAGAGAATGAATCAAGTCCAGGCCCAGGTAGCTGAAGGAGGGCCATGTTTTCTAAAGAGAGAGTTCTTCTGGTCGAATCCGGATGCGGTTTTGCGTGATTCCAAGGAGCCACTGAAAGCAGATGAGTGGCTAGAACAGATGGTGAAGACTTTTGAGATGCTCGGTATCGAAGATGGAGGCTTGAGAGTGACCATGGCGTCCTTCTAGTTGAAGGGAGACGCAGGTCAATGGTGGAAGTATGCGTAGGGACACATTGGAAGGACTTGGGAGGCCTTCGTCGACGCCTTAAGGGATCAGTTTTCTTAGCTCAAGCAGTTGAACACGCCAATGACCGAGTTTGAGGCTACCTTCACTAGTCTCTCTAGGTTTGCACCAGAGTTAGTGGCGACTGAGGAGCGTCGTTGTCTACAGTTTGAGAAGAAGCTGAGGATCGGGCTTATGTTCAAGGTGGTCGGATATATGATTAGGGACTATGGATGCCTTGTGGAGGTGGCCGCCCATCTTGAGACTATTATGCAGACTGAGGAGGAAATGATGGGGGCTCCAGGAGGAGTCAGGACAGCTAGAGGGACGGTAAGAGGCAAAGAAGTTCTAAACCTCAGCAGTCCCAGGGAGTGTAGTCGAGGTCAACTTTTCCAGTGCTGAGTTTAGGTTCTGGGAGAAGTGGTCAGGGTAATGTGACTTGCTTCAAATGTGGTCAGTTGGGCCACAAGTCTCTAGCTTGCCCGTAGAGAGGAGGAGGGCAGCAAGCATCTTCGTCTTCGGCTCATTCTCAAGGCCAGAGTCAGAGTATTAGGCAGCCGCCCGCTTATTACCAGTGTGGATAGGCGGGGCACCTGAAGAGGTCTTGCCCACAGTTGGGTAGCACATCTGGTGCGTCCGGTTCGAGGTAGACGTAGAGTCACCAGCCAGCACAGTCTGCGTAGGCCTCGAGGGCCAATCAGGGAGCCTCTTCGGCTCAATTAGTGCATTAGGTGTATGCTCCGAGGGGTGAGCAGGTTGAGCAGAGACCTACAGGGCGTGTGTATGCAGTTACGGCGCCAGATATTGTACCTGCTCCATCTGTAGTGAAAGGTACCTTCTTGTTTTGTAATTCAGTTGCTAATGTGTTGATTGATACGGGTACATCCCATTTATTTATTTGCCAGGTTTCGTACAAATCCAACCCCGTTTGGTGATTTTGGGGCGTCAACAACTCGAATTCAAGTTTCTTAAGCAACTAGTTTGCCTAGAGTGAAATCTGGCTCTAACTCCCAAATCGAGAACCCGATTGGAGTCCAGTCTACTCCCACAAGTTTCTCATGCCTAGGCGGTCGTGTGTGCCAAGTTTCGTGCCAAACCGACGCCGTTTGGTGATTTTGGGGCATCAACACATCGAATTCAAATTTCTTAAGGAACTAGTTTGCCTAGACCAACATCCGGCTCTAACTCCCAAACCGGAAACCCGATTCGTGCCCCTTCCTCTCCCACAACTCTCTCGTGCCTAGGCGGTCGTGTGTGCCAAGTTTCGTGCTAATTCTATCCCGTTTGGTGATTTTGGGGCATCAAAACCTCGAATTCAAATTTTTTAAGGAACTAGTTTGCCTAGAGCAAAATCCGACTCTAACTCCCAAATCGGGAACCCGATTGGATTCCCATCATCTCCCACAAGTTTCTCGTGCCTTGGTGGTCGTCTGTGCCAAGTTTTGTGCCAAATCGACGCCGTTTGGCAATTTTGGGGCATCAACACCTCGGATTCAAATTTCTTAAGGAAACTAGTTTGCCTAGACCGAAATCCAGCTCTTAACTCCCAAACCGGGAACTCGATTCGAGCCCCGTCTTCTCCCACAAGTCTCTCGTGCCTAGGCGGTCGTGTGTGCCAAGTTTCGTCCTAATCCGACCCCAATTGGTGATTTTGGGGCGTCAACATCTCGAATTCAAGTTTCTTAAGGAACTAGTTTGCCTAAAGCAAAATCCGGCTCTAACTCCCAAACCGGGAACCCAATTCGAGTCCCGTCTTCTCTCACAAGTCTCTCGTGCCTAGGCGGTCGTGTGTGCCAAGTTTCGTGCCAAACCGACGCCGTTTGGTGATTTTGGGGTGTCAATAACTCGAATTCAAGTTTCTTAATAAACTAGTTTGCCTAGAGTGAAATCCGGCTCTAACTCCCAAACCAGGAACCCGATTGGAGTCCCGTCTTCTCCCACAAATTTCTCGTGCCCAGGTGGTCATGTGTGCCAAGTTTTGTGCCAAACCGACGCCGTTTGGTGATTTTGGGTCGTCAACACCTCGAATTTAAGTTTTTTAAGGAACTAGTTTGTCTAGATTGAAATCTGGCTCTAACTCCCAAACCAAGAACCCGATTGGAGTCCCGTCTTCTCCCACAAGTCTCTCGTGCCTAGGTGGTCGTTTGTGCCCAGTTTCGTGCCAAACCGATGCTGTTTTGCGATTTTGGGGCGTCAACACCTCGAATTCCTTAAGGAACTAGTTTGCCTAGACCCAAATCCGGCACTAACTCTCAAACCGGGAACGCAATTCGAGCCCCGTCTTCTCCCACAAGTATCATTTGTCTAGGCGGTCGTGTGTGCCACGTTTCGTGCCGATCCGACCCCGTTTGGTAATTTTGGGGCATCAACATCTCGAATTCAAACTTCTTAAGGAACTAGTTTGCCTAGACCGAAATCCTTCACTAACTCTCAAACCGGGAACCCGATTTGAGCCCCGTCTTCTCCCACAAGTCTCATTTGCCTAGGCAGTCGTGTGTGCCAAGTTTCGTGCCGATCCGACCCCGTTTGGTGATTTTGGGGCATCAACATCTCGAATTCAAACTTCTTAAGGAACTAGTTTGCCTAGACTGAAATCCGGCACTAACTCCCAAACCGGGAACCAGATTCGAGCCCCGTCTTCTCCCACAACTCTCTCGTACCTAGGCGGTCGTGTGTGCCAAGTTTCATGCCAAACCGACGCCATTTGGCGATTTTAGGGCGTCAACACTTCGAATTCAAATTTCTTAAGGAACTAGTTTACCTAGACCGAAATCCTGCTCTAACTCCCGAATCGGGAACTTGATTCGAGCCCCGTCTTCTCCCACAAGTCTCTCATGCTTAAGTGGTCGTGTGTGCCAAGTTTCGTGCCAAACTGACGCCTTTTTGTGATTTTGGGGCGTCAACACCTTGAATTCAAGTTTCTTAAAGAACTAGTTTGCCTAGAGTGAAATCTGACTCTAACTCCCAAACCGGGACCCGGATTGAAGTCCCGTCTTCTCCCACAAGTCTTTCGTGCTTAGGCGATTGTGTGTGCCAAGTTTTGTGTCAAACCGACGCCGTTTGGCGATTTTGGGCCGTCAACACCTCAAATTCAAATTTCTTAAGGAGCTAGCTTGCCTAGAGCGAAATCAGTCTCTAACTCCCAAACCAGGAACCCGATTTAAGCCCCATCTTCTCCCAGAAGTCACTCGTGCCTAGGCGGTCGTATGTGCCAAGTTTCGTGCCAATCCGACCCCGTTTGGTGATTTTGGGGCATCGACATCTCGAATTCAAATTTCTTAAGGAATTATTTTGCCTCGACCGAAATCCGGCTCTAAGTCCCAAACCGGGAACCCGATTCGAGCCCCGTCTTCTCCCACAAGTCTCTCGTGCCAAGGCGGTCTTGTGTGCCAAGTTTCGTGCTAATTCGACCTCGTTTGGTGATTTTGGGGCGTCAACACCTCGAATTCATGTTTCTAAAGGAACTAGTTTGCCTAGAGTGAAATCTGGCTCTAACTTCCAAACCAAGAACACGATTGGAGTCCTGTCTTCTCCCACAAGTTTCTCGTGCCTAGGTGGTCGTGTGTGCCAAGTTTCGTTCCAAACCGACGGCGTTTGGTGATTTTGGGGTGTCAACACCTCCAATTCAAATTTCTTAAGGAACTAGTTTGCCAAGAGTGAAATCCGGCTCTAACTCCCAAACCGGGAACCCGATTGGAGTCCCGTCTTCTCCCACATGTTTCTATGTGCCTAGACAGTCGTGTGTGCCAGGTTTCGTGGCAAACCAACGCCGTTTGGTGATTTTGTGGCATCAACACCTCGAATTCAAGTTTCTTAAGGAACTAGTTTGCCTATAGTGAAATCCGGCTCTAACTCCCAAACCGGGAACCCGATTGGAGTCTCGTCTTCTCCCACAAGTCTCTCGTGCCTAGGCGGTCGTGTGTGCCAAGTTTCGTCCCAAACCGTCGCCGTTTGGTGATTTTGTGTCATCGACACATCGAATTCAAATTTCTTAAGGAACTTGTTTGCCTAAACCAGAATCAGGCTCTAACTCCCAAACTAGGAACCCGATTCGGGCCCAATCTTCTCCCACTAGTCTCTTTTGCCTAGGCGGTCGTGTATGCCAAGTTTCGTGCCAATCCGACCCTGTTTGGTGATTTTAGGGCGTTAACACCTCGAATTCAAGTTTCCCAAGGAATTAGTTTGCCTAGAGTGAAATCTAGCTCTAACTCCCAAGCCGGGAACCCGATTGGAGTCTCATCTTCTCCCACAAGTTTCTCGTGCCTATGCGGTCGTGTGTGCCAAGTTTAGTGCCAAACCGACGCCGTTTCGTGATTTTGGTGGGTCAACACCTCGAATTCAAATTTCTTAAGGAACTAGTTTGCCTAGAGTAAAATCCAGCTCTAACTCCCAAACCGGGAACCCGATTAGAGTCCCGTTTCTTCCACAAGTTTCTCGTGCCTAGGTGATCGTGTGTACCAAGTTTCGTTCCAAACCGACGTTGTTTGGTGATTTTGGGGCGTCAACCTCTCAAATTCAAATTTCTTAAGAAACTAGTTTGCATAGAGTGAATTCTGGCTCTAACTCCCAAACCGGGAACCCGATTGGAGTACCGTCTTCTCCCATAAGTTTATCGTGCCTAGGCGGTCGTGTGTGCCAAGTTTCGTGCCAAACCGACGCCGTTTGGTGATTTTGGGGCATCAACACCTCGAATTCAAGTTTCTTAAGAAAATAATTTGGCTAGAGTGAAATCCGGCTCAAACTCGCAAACCGGGAACCAAATTGGAGTCCTGTCTTCTCCCACAAGTCTCTTGTGCCAGGTGGTCATGTGTGCCAAGATTCATCCCAAACCGACGTCGTTTGGTGATTTTGGTGCATCAACACCTCGAATTCAAATTTCTTAAGGAACTAGTTTGCCTAGACCAGAATTCGTCTCTAACTCCCAAATCGGGAACCCGATTCGAGCCCTGTCTTCTCCAATAAGTCTCTCGTGCCTAGGCGGTCGTTTGTGCCAAGTTTCATGCCAATCCAACCCCGTTTGGTGATTTTGGGTCATTAACACCTCGAATTCAAGTTTCTTAAGGAACTAGTTTGCCTAGAGTGAAATCTGGCTCTAACTGCCAAACCGAGAACCTGATTGTAGTCCCGTCTTCTCTCACAAGTCTCTCGTGTCTAGGCGGTCGTGTGTGCCAAGTTTCGTGCCAAACCGACGCCGTTCGATGATTTTGGGGCGTCAACACCTCGAATTCAAATTTATTAAGGAATTAGTTTGTCTAGTCCGAAACTCGGCTCTAACTCCCAAACCAGGAACCCGATTCGAGCCCCGTCTTCTCCCACAAGTCTCTCGGTAACTCCCAAACCGAGAACCAGATTGGAGTCCCGTCTTGTGCCAAGAACTTAGCCTCATGTGAGTAGTAAGGTCATAATATCTTGTGTACTGGTTCTTCTTTAAAAATCAAACACTAATGAGATGAATAAAAAACCTAAGCTTATAGATCAAAAGTAAAAGGAGAAGTTATCTAGTAGCATATGCTGCTCAAATACTAAATACCACTTGCATACTAAATCTAATTACCCGTCACTTTAAGGAGATCTTTGTTTAATTCATGTCCTGTCTATGCTAGAGACACCAATTGTCCTTGTAACAATAAAACAAATGTCATATCTCTACCAATTTGTTAACAAAAACACAAGAAACAGCTCACAAAGTACAACCTGAATCGCAGTAATGAACTCCTTAAAACCTAGAAATCCTTGTCGTTTGGAGTTTGCTATTGCCCAAACCTTTAAAAACAAAAACAAAAAACATATTTATAAGGAGAGAAACTAAAACAAAAGGCAAGTGTAAGCACTTAAGAACTAACCGATTAGAAAAATGACAAAAACAAAATAAACTATCACATGATTGAATTAGCCTATTAGATTGACACATGCATATGCTCTCGTAAACAAAACTAGTCTTATAATTTGAGAGCCACATTGTTTATTCTGTTACCTTGTGAAAAACTTGCAATATTGTTTCTCATAAAATATATCAATCAAAAACATCATGATCATCATTATAAATGAAATTAAAAAATCCCACCAATAAATGAGTCAACTTCCAATGAAAGGTATTCAAAAATCAAAATTGTCAAAAATCAAAATAGTTCCTCATTTGTAATTTTGAAAACTAAAAACAAATTTCAAAGTGTAATTATACAACTGCGGGGTAAGAGTAACAATCATTTAAATATTACATATTCATATATTTGCTAATAGATGAGGTCACACTGGATGTATATATGAATTTGTTTCTTAATAAAAATGTTTTGGACACATTTTAGTGTTTTATGGGAGGGAGGAACTAGAAAGACTTTTTGAATAACTATTTGTGATTAAAAAAATATATATATAGGGTATTACCCTTCCCTGCATCAGTTTTATCATTATTTTCATTACTATGTCCAGTGAAGAAGAAAAGATCACATCAACTAGAAGATTTTGATTTTAAGCCACATGAATGCAATTGCAAAAGCTTGTAGATTCTTATAGTTAATATTTAAAAAATTGAGGTTGAGTTTTCTTCAACCACAGGAGAGAATGATGTAGTTCAGTGAATCAATATAGAAACAAAGCAACAAAACACAACAATTTTAGACGAATCTAAGGGTTTTGATTTCCTTCAAACCAATGTTCGATCAAATATGAAATTGCTATCTCATTTCTCTCTCTAGAAGTACGAATTAGTTACCTGGTGAATGAAAGAGGAGAGATCTGGATTTGTGTAATTTAAACTACATATTAGTTAAGAAAATAATCATAAATTAGAAAACGATTTATAGAGAAAATAATCAATTAAGAAAATAATCAGACAAATCAAAAATTGTATACGATTGATTTATATATGTAGAGAAAGAGAGTGTAAAGAGAGAGACGATGAATCAACTCACAAAGAAATCGGAATCGAACGACCTCGCCGTAGAAGAAATTTGTCACCGGAGATGACAAGGCCAACGGCGGCAACGGCGGATTTATGGAGGGGAATCAAACTCCAAGGGGAATCAATGCCAAAGACGCGTTCATGTTTCTGAATCGGAGGAACAGTGGTTGGTGGTGGCGCTCGTGTGTTTGTGTGAGATGCTGATGGAGAGAGAGAGAGAGAGAGAGAGAGAGAGAGAGAGAGGTATGAGAATGATGTATGTATGCTACCATAGATATTTTCCAAGTGCTTTGTTCAATCCTTTGCATAAAAAATAAAAATAAATAAAAATTGGAGGAAAAAATTGTAGATAAAAAGATTTCAAGTATGAGTTTATAAATTATTTTTGTATTAAAAAAATGTAGATTATAAATAGAATATCTAGTTTATTGGGGGAAAAAATAAAAAAAAATGTCATATTTACTAGAAATTTATAAATATCTAAGAACATGTAGAATTTTTTTATTATTATTTATTATTAAAATATAATTTGGTAAAAAAAACATCTTGAATTTATAAATATCTAAGAACACCTAGAATTTTGTTTTTATTATTTATAATTAAAATATAATTTCTCTAGAGAATGAGAGGGTTTGGGACAAAAACAGGTATGGATCTAAAATGAGAGGGAGTGTGGCGAAAGTTTTTAAATATTTTTTTTTTACTTTTTAAATTCAAATAATTTTCATATACTTAGAAGGAAAATATTTTTTAATTTTCTAAAACAATCACTAAATTCAAAATATATAAAATTTAATATTTTACGACATGGAATGCATGTTGTCTTAAGTGCAAATATTTTATAACATATTTTTGTATGCCGTGAAAATATACATTTTTCACGGCATACTTTTGCATGTCATAAAAAAATCGGATTGAATTTTTTTTTTTTTTTCGTAAAGAAGTTTTCATGACATTCATTAGCATGTGTCATGTAAAGTTATAATATTTTACAACATGAAATATATGTCGTCTTAAGTGCAAATATTTTACGACATATTTTTGTAAGTTGTGAAAACATATATTTTTTACGACATACTTTTGCATGCCATAAATATATGAATTAACGACTTACATGGTATGTATGCTGTTATTGACAAAACATTAACGGCTTGCAAAAAGAAAATATCGTAGAATGTACTAACTACGACATGCATTTAATGCATGTCGTAAATATAATGCCGTAAATAGTTAGTTTTGTTGTAGCGGTGTTTGGGTGTGCAAGGTGCATACCGTATGTATTTGCATAAATTTTCACGAATATATATAAGTTAGCTCACAAAATCGCATCCCTGCCATAGGTTTATTATTAGCTAATGATACTAGTGTTGTGAATAACGTAATATCACTGTTGCATTGAATTTTTATTTTTACTCTACAAAGATATGAGCCATAACATTCTGATTCATTTGCCTTTCATAAACTATTGTTATTAAAATCATGATTTGGATCTTAAAATCTCATGATTCAATGATTTAAGTTAGGCCAAACAATCTTGGATTGCACATTAGAATCTTAAATTTTGCAATATCTTAAAGTAATTATAATCTTAGTCATAAATCATACTACGATCCTGTTCCTATTATTTTTTTATTATATATGTATATATATATATTTAAATTTTTGACTATAAACTCTTTCTCCAAACATTTTCTCTAATTTATATTAACATAAAATATATTATATCAAATTTATCTTTTTTCTTTAATGTTTTTCAAATTATTTAACATACATTATCATTATTGTTAATTTTTGATTTACTTTACATTGAAAATAAAATCTTATGATCCTCGATTCGTTTTACGGGCACTTGCATATTCTAAAAAATATACATAAATTACCTCACAAAATCACGTAAGTTTTCACAAACATACTTAAGTTAATCCATAAATAATTGAGAAATCACAACTTACGTATATTTGTGAGAACCCTGTAACTATCTTGCCACATTTACATAGGAGAACAAATAACAAACAATTATTAGATAGTGATGCTATATCACTAATATCACTGTTATATTACCAAAAAAAAAAAATCTTAAATTTGTGAGGGAATGAAGCCATACCTTTTATTTATTTATTTATTTTTTTTTTTTTTGTTGAGAGGCAATAAATTAAAAGAAAAAGAGAGTACAAGAAAAAAAAATAAAAAGGGGAATTTGGTGATAGACCCCTCACTGTCTAATTTGTCTTTTAAAAGGACAAAAATTATATAGATCCTTTCAAAATTCCCTAATATTTTAAAGCCATCCTCACAATGTATTTCAGAGTAAAATTTACTCTGAATCACAGTAAAATTTATTATGATTCAAAGTAAAATTTTATATCGTTAAGAAAATCAACATGTTTTTAACCAGAGTAAAATTTTACTGTTACAAAAAATAAAATGCATACTAAATGAATGAACCAAAGTCAAATTTTACTTTTAGATCTATGAACAAATAAACAAAAAAAGAAAAAAAGAAGCCAATTGATATGCATTTTTGTTCACTCTCTATACGTTCCAACCCCAATCACACCAATGTTCTCCATCTCAAACAGATCAGAGCTTGCATAGCTCATATAATCATTCATCATGCATTGAACCCCACTACTAGGCATAATAGAACTCTCATGTTCCTTCACTTCGCCATCTCCACTCCTAAAATCATAGGCAAAGGTCTGAACATATTAATATATATGTATATAAGGAGAGAGAAAGTAAGACTTTTGAGTTTGAACAGAAGAGTAAGATTGAGATCTCAGGTCTAACGTTAGGTGGAGATCTCAAATCTGACGTGATCTGAGGAAGGAGGCAACAGCAGAGGGGGGGAAGACGATGGAGTTGGAAAGAGAGACCAACTAAGATGAACAAGAGATGAGAGAGAGAGAGAGAGAGAGAGAGAGAAGATATGAGATCTGAGCACCACAATGGTGAGATCGTCGTGATTGAATTGAAGATCTAGTTGAGGGTATAATAGTCAGATAAAATATTTAAATAATAAATTTTGTCATTTATACAAGACTTTATAATTATGAGGGGGTTTTAAAAGGATAATTTATTTTTTTTAACAAGAAAATGAAGATAAGATGGGTTTATGGCCAAATTTTCCTAAAAAAGGGGACTCCGTATAACCTGACCTCTTTAGTTTTTGCCTCATCTCCTCCGCCTCTATCATGATCTCGACATGTGCTACGGCTTCAACAAGCCGGTCATATTCCCTAATCATATTGCCGAAAACTAAAAATCTATGTAGGAAACAAAGGGAATATCACAAAACTCCCTATTCCTAACATAAAAAGTCTAGATCTACATTCTAGAAGTGTAAATCTACATTTTAAAAGTGTGAAAAAGGTTGTCGGATCATCATCTAAACTTGGCCAGGAATCACCTAAAGATTGAAGCTCTCGTCCCTCTCTCTCTAGAACTCAATCTTTCATTGTTGATACGTGGTTTTTAGACTATTTTTTATTTTATAAACAAATTGACGGTTAAAATCCCGATGCAATTGCCATTAGAATAGGAAGTTATGCAGGAAGCAAACTTTTTTCTACACAATTTTTGTAGGTAGTGTTTAATTCATTGGAATGAAATGATCATTCTATTAAAATGTTTATTCTCATGTTTAATTGATTAAAAAAATAATAAAAAATACATTACAATTATAATCAATAGTTATCAAATTGAATGACCATTCACTAGTAGAGTTTAAAGAATGATCATTATATTCCATTCAATTTCATTCTATCTCATTCCCATAAATCAAATAGAACATATCAGATGTGTCAAAATTACCTCCCATTGTGACAAAAGAGTGATTCCATAGTTGTGAGACTTGTACCATGCAAGTCAGGACTACATTGTTAGGGTGAGTTTGGTTACTTTGTCCATAAATTCTTATATCTCTAAACCTCTCTTATCATGTTGTATAGTTAGGAGAGAGGCGTGAAAAAAGGGACATAAACATTAGGACAAGGACTTAACTTATGACTACGCTATTAAAGTTGATAGAGTTTGGTTCCTTTATCTCAAAATGCTCGTGTCCCTATGTTTCAAACCTCTCTTATCATGTTGTACGACTGAAAAGAAAGGCACACATATTGGTACGAAAACTATTATGCTGAGGTTTGATATGACCTATTCCTATGAAAATAAAAAGCAAAGCAAAATGAAGAGGATTAACACACAGTTCAACAAATTCAAGGCACAACTCAAGCTACAGTTGCAGCCTCAGCTCAGGTTATAGCTCAAGGTCTTAGGCTTAGGTTTACGCTTAGCTATTTTGTTGCATGGTACAAAATAGCTTAAACAAAATATCTTAGACCACTATTTGTTTTTAACTTAAGTGGGCCAAAATAAGTTAACAGTCACGAGAAGGCCCGGGGAATACCGCGAACACCTCAACAGGGACCAATGTAAGTTGTGGAAACTTATAGAACTAGTGCGGGACTCCCAGTTTGAAAACTAAGTGGAAAAAGACACTTTTTTCACACTTAAGCTTGAAAATAGTCCATCGGGGGTCCAAAACTATGTAACAGTCACGAGAAGGCTCGGGGAACACCTAAAACACCTCGGGAGGGAGCATTGTAAGTTGTGGAAACTTACGGAACTGGCACGAGACTCCCGGTTTGGAAACTAAGTCAAAAAATGTACTTTTTCACACTTAAGGTTGAAAATAGGCCATCGGGGGCCAAAATCTTGTAAGAGTCACAACAAAGCCCCGGGAACAACTCAAACACCTCGGGAAGGACCAATATAAGTTGTCGAAACTAACGGAACTAGCACGGGACTCCCGGTTTGAAAACTAAGTCAAAAAATGTATTTTTTTCACACTTAAGGTTAAAAATTGGCCATCGAGGGCCAAAATCCTGTAACAGTCACAAGAAGGCCCGGTGAACACCTCAAACACCTTGGGAGGGAGAAATGTAAGTTGTGGAAATTTACGGAACTGGCATGGGACTCCCGATTTGAAAACTAAGTCGAAAAATGCACTTTTTTCACACTTCAGGTTGAAAATAAGCCATCGGGGGCCAAAATCATATAACAGTCACGAGAAAGCCCGGGGAACACTTCAAACATCTTGGGAGGGAGCAATGTAATTTATGGAAACTTATGGAACAAGTACGGGACTCCCGGTTTAAAAACTAAGTCGAAAAATGAACTTTTTTTCAGACTTAAGCTTGAAAATAGGCCATTGGGGGCCAAAATCGTGTAACAGTCACGAGAAGGCCCAGAGAACACCACAAACACCTCGGGAAGGACCAATGTAAGTTGTGAAAACTTACGGAACTGGCACGGGGCTCCCGGTTTGAAAACTAAGTAAAAAAATGCATTTTTCACACTTAAGTTTGAAAATAGGCTCTCGGGGGCCAAAATCGTGTAACAGTTACGAGAAGTCCTGGGAAACATCTCAAACACCTCGGAAGGGACCAATGTAAGTTGCTGAAACTTACGGAACTAGCACAAGACTGTCGATTTGAAAACTAAGTCCAAAAAAGCACTTTTCTCAAACTTAAGCTTGAAAATAGGCCATCGGGGAGCCAAAATCTTGTAACAGTCACAAGAAAGCTCCAAGAACACATCAAACACCTCGGGAGGGACCAATGTAAGTTGTGGAAACTTACGGAATTAGCACAGACTCCCGGTTTGAAAACTAAGTCAAAAATGCACTTTTATGACACTTAAGATTGAAAATAGGGCATCGGGGGCCAAAATTGTGTAAGAGTCACGAGAAGGCTTGGGGAACACTTGAAACACCTCGGGAGGGAGCAATGTAAGTGGTGGAAACTTACGAAACTAGCACAGAACTCCCAGCTTTAAAACTAACTCGAAAAAGGCACTTTTTTCAAACTTAAGCTTGAAATAAGCCATCGGAGGCCAAAATCGTGTAACAGTCACGAGAAGGCTCGGGAACAATTGCAACATATCGGGAGGGAGCAATGTAAGATTTGAAAACTTACGGAACTGGCACGGGACTCCCGGCTTAAAAACTAACTCAAAAAATGCACTTTTTATACACTTAAGATTGAAAATAGGCCATCGGGGGCCAAAATTGTTTAACAATCACAAGAAGGCCTGTGAAACATCTCGAGAGTGACCAATGTAAGTTATGGAAACTTATAGAACTAGGACGGGACTCCCGGCTTGAAAACTAAGTCAAAAAATGCATTTTTTTCACACTTAAGCTTTAAAATAGGAAATCGGGGGCCAAAATCACGTAACAATCATAAGAAGTCCCGGGACAACTCAAACACCTCGGGAGGGAGCAACGTAAGTTGTGAAAACTTACAGAACTGACAAGGGACTCCTGGTTTGAAAACTATGTCAAAAAATGTACTTTTTTCACACTTAAGCTTGAAAATAGGCCATCGGGGGCAAAAATCGTGTACAATCATGAGAAGGCCCGGGGCACACCTCAAACACCTCGGGAGGGACTACCGGTTTCAAAACTAAGGGGTTGTTTGGGATAAACTAAATAAGTGCACTTTTTGACTTTTTATAAAATATTGGTTGGGTATGGGTTGGGTTTGAAGTGATGTGGTAGAGAGGTGATGTGACTTAAATAAGATAGTAACTTTTTGACTTTTTTTGGTTATGCCAAACCACGCTTAAGTCAAAAAATGCACTTTTTTCACACTTAAGTTTGAAAATAGGTCATCAGGAGCCAAAATTGTGTAACAGTCACGAGAAGGCCCGATGAACACCTCAAACACCTCGAGAGGGACCAATGTAAGTTGTGGAAACTTACCAAACTAGCACGAGACTCCCGGTATGAAAACTAACTTGAAAAAGGCACTTTTTTTAAACTTAAGTTTGAAAATAGGCGATCGGGGGCCAAAATTGTGTAATAGTCACGAGAAGGCCCGAGAACACCTTAAACACCTCGGGAGAGACCAATGAAGGTTGCGGAAACATACGAAACTGCCACAGGACTCCCGGTTTGAAAACTAAGTCCAAAAAGCCATTTTTTTCACACTTAAGCTTGAAAATAAGCCATCGGGGGCTAAAATCGTGTAACAGTCACGAGAAGGCCCCGGTAACACATCAAACACCTCAGGAGGGACCAATGTAAGTTGTGGAAACTTACGGAACTAGCACGGGACTTTCGGTTTGAAAACTAAGTCAAAAAGGTATTTTTTCACACTTAAGCTTGAAAATAGGCCATCGGGAGCCAAAATCCTGTAACAGTCACGAGACGTCCCGGGGAACACCACAAACACCTCGGGAGGGACCAATGTAAGTTGTGGAAACTTACAGAACGAGCACGGGTGTAACAACCCTCATTTTTTTTGACTTAGCCATATGTGCATACATTCATGAATGATCTTGCCTTGTTATGATATTTTGGAAGCCTTGTTTTGTCTTGTTTCGTTCGAAGTATTGCTTGCATGATTTTTGTACTTTGCTTGGTGTGAAGCCGAGGTTGTCTTGAGCATTAGTGCACCTTTGAACCTTTGTACTTAGATTTATTCTTGGAATCACTTGTTTGACCTCAATCTTCACCCGGGCATGTTTGCCGAGATGTCACTATCTGGGCCGAGGTGCTCGAAACCAAGGCCGAGGAGTGTACCATCTAGGCCGAGATGTTTTGTACTTGTGATCTTTGTCCTTGGGCAGGTATGACCCAGACCGAGGTGTGGCACACCCAGGCCAAGGTGTAGCACAGCTTAGTCAAGTGTCGTCCTCCCTAGCCGATGTGTTTGATACCCTATTGCCGAGTTTCGTCTTTAGCCGATGTCTTTGCTTGCCGTGTGTCTGCCTTTGGCTAGTTGTATACGCTTTGTCAGAGACTTGTCTTATCAGTCAGTCACCTTTTGAATTGAACCAACCCGGCAGTGCCACGTGGCCGAGCTGTGTGTTAAGACAGCCGGCAGACCTAGAACCAAATCATTTTGTCTCAAATCTTGGTCTTTAGAGAGAGAAGCTCTAGAGGAAGAAGGAGGGAGTTTTAGAGTGAGAGAGTAGAGTTCCGAGCTTGATCTTGGAAGATCGAACCGTTAGATTTGAGTTTTGAGGTTAGATTCTTGCTCTACTCTAGTTAATCTTGTTGGCTATCAAGCTACATCGCATGATTGATTTTGTTTTGCACGCCATGCATTGGTTTAAGAGTTGGTTCTTGAAATGAAAATGGTGTTCTTGAGTTTTTGAAGAAAAGTCTCGTTTTAATCCGAAAGTTTGGAACAAGAACCATGTTTTTGTGTTTGTTCTTGCATGATCTTCTTGAATGGGTACCCAGGTCCATGTTTTTGAACTCATGGCACGAAATCTCAGTTTTTGGAATAAATGAGTTATGTTTTTAGCATGCATGTTCTTGATGTACTTGATGCTCTTGTTCTTCATGTCCTTGGAAGGGAAACCCAGGTTTTCCCGACTTTGCTTTTGAATGTGGCCTTCGGACCACACCTCGGCAAAGGCCTGGTTGGTACCCAGATTGTTTTCTTGAGACGAAAAGATAGCGTCTAAACCCCAGCACGTTTTGCTTTGTCTTGACTTGGATCTGGCGAGAATGCCGAGATCATTGCATGCATGTAAAGCTTGTTTTGAGAATGTATTTGCCATGTGATTATAGGACCTTGATCTTTGCTTTGAGCCTACACCCGAAAAGAACTATGTGAGTGGTATTTCTAATAAAGCTATGTTATACTGTTTTGAATAAATCTTGCTTTGCCTTGTTTTGATGAAAGTATTTGTTAAGCATGAATAGATAGTCTATTTCGATGTATCAAGTATAAGCTTTGTTTGATATTACCCTTGAAAGTCCCTTGTGCTGGAGGACTCTAAACTTTCGCAGTACCAAGTGTAAAAGGATACGGTCCTTTTCTCGGAAGGATATAGTGTTAAAGCAGGCTACGGGCCTAAGTAACACAAGACCATCGTGTTAAAAAGAGCTACGGGCTTAAGTAACACAAGTCCCTTGTGCTGGAGGACTATAAACTTTCGCAGTACCTTTGACTAATCGATTACGGATCGTGCAGTCCTTGTCTTGCCACTGACGGTTTACCGCGTGGACTTGTTTGTTCGGAAAGCCAGATTTGTGTTTTGCCGATGTTAGTAAGCATCCCTTGGGACTTGTAAGGTTTGATGGATGAATACGGTTCATCTCTTGATTTGATAAGGTTTTGACGAGTTTTGCTTTAAAGGAACCTCGGCTAATATTCGTATGATTTTGACATGTTTTGTTTGAAAGGACTTCGGCTATATTCATGCAAAACCTTTATTATTTGTACCATTCACTGAGTATCCAAGCTCACCCTCTCTATATATATATGTAGGTGACGAGCAGGACGGCGGCGACGCCTAGATATGTTTTGCACAGCTTGTTTTGGGTTCATGACTATGTCGGCCTCATTTTGTAATTACGTCGGCCTTGTTTTGTGTTCATGTCGGCAACGTTGTAATTACGTCGACCAGTCTTGAAAATCATGCTTCTTGGCTTGTAATTGTTGTATTTTGTACATGTCGGCTCGAGAAGCCTTTTGATCAAGATGTAACCCATATTTTGTTTATTTCGACTGGTTGTAAAGTTATATCTTGTATGACATTTCATTGGATTTATGCACGGCTCTTATGGACCACTTGTATCTTTGATTTACTGCTTCCGCACTTGTGAGCCCCATATGTATATTATACTCTGATTGTGTGTGATCCTTGTAAGTTGGCCTTCGGTAATCACGGGTTACTGGCCATCACGGCACCATCCTACTAGGGGCGGGTTGGGGTCGTGACAGAATGGTATCAGAGCACAAGTTCCTCGTAGTACGTTGTTCACACACTTCGAGTCCTAAAGAGCATAGGATTTTCCCTTAGACTTGATGTTAGGATTGCATCATATTGCTTGCTACTTGACAAGGTGTGCATCATCTCGGCATCAGCATTTGTTACATCGGTATGATCATGATCACTTGCATACACGTTTATTTGTTCGTTTGGTTCTGAAAGTCACACTTTGCATACTCATAGCACCATGAGGAGAGGTAGACCTCCAATTGGCAGGGATCAGCCTGAAGACAGGATGGACAGACTGGAAAGGGTAGTTGAAGGTTTGGCCCGTGAGCTGAGGCAAACCAGACAGCAGTATACTAGTGCTACGTCGACTCAGGCCGAGCAGACCAACGGCCGAAATGTAGTTCCACCTCCCCCAGTGCCGCAAGTTCCCCGCAGCCAGCCTTATATGGGGATGGCACGATAGCTTTGATCAGAGAGTTCAAGAAGATGAAGCCACCGAGGTTTCAAGGGGCATAGAGCCGATGAAAGCCGAAGCATGGGTTCTAGAGATGGAGAAATTTTCGAGATCTTTCCCAGCACAGATGCTCAGAAAGTAACACTGGCAACGTTCACACTAGATGACGACGCTCGCAGATGGTGGATGATGGTTCGAGAAAGCAATCCGGACTTGACCTGGACCCGATTCTTGGAGTTATTCTATAACAAACATTTTCTCCTTAGTGTCCGAAACCGCAAGGCTACAGAATTTCAGACCTTGACGCAAGCAGCAAGACAGTGGCGGAATACGACCGCGCTTTTACAGAGTTGGCGAGGTATGCACCTCACATGGTCAATGACGAGTACATGAAGGCTAGGAAGTTTGAGAGTGGGCTCAGTGGACCGATACAAGACCGGGTTAACTTGCACAATATGCCAACGTACGCCGGAGTATTGGATAAAGCGATCCTGGCTGAGGCTAACTTGAACAGATACCAGAATTCAGGAGAGAATCAGAGGAAAAGGCAGAATTTTGACAATCGCCGAACACAGTTTACCACCAAGAAGAAAGCGAATGTCGGCAGCTCGGCCTACCTAAGACAGGAGGGTGGTGCGAAGCCGACGTGTTCGAGTTGCGGGAAGTCACATTTCAAGGTTTGTCGTCGGGCGTCTGGAGCTTGTTATGAATGTGGTGAAATGGGACACTGCGTGAGAGATTGTCCTAAGGCAAAGACCACCGATGATCAGAAAGATGGGGATGCCTCGGGTTCCGTTCAAAAGGGCAACGTTGGAAAAGGGCAGATGAGACAGGGCAGAGTTTTTGCATTGGTACCAGGAGACACCCAGAATGCTGAGACAGTAGTGTCAGGTATACTCCCAATCTGCTCTCAAGATGCATACATATTGATTGATTCGGGTTCTACGCATTCATTCGTGTCTGATAAGTTTGCCGAGAAGATTAATAGAGAACTAGAACCCCTTGATTATATATTATCTGTGTCTACTCCATCTGGGAGATCTATGATTGTTGCATCCGTTTATAGAGCATGCATTGTTAAGATTGAGAATATTGAATTGTTAGTAGATTTGATGCCCTTGGACATAACTCATTTCGATGTCATACTGGGAATGGATTGGTTAGTCGCGAATCATGTATCTATTAATTGTGCTTCGAAGAGTGTCACACTGAAACCCCCAAGCCTAGCCGAGGTTACATTTCAGGGTAAAGGGGTAGTGCCCCCACCTTATTTGATTTCGTCCGTTAGAGCCTATAAGTTAATCCGGAAAAGATGTCTAGGTTTCTTGTGTAGCATACTGAATGATCAGAATGGGAATACTAGTATAGCCGACATTCCAGTTGTCAACGAATTCGCCGATGTCTTTCCAAACGATTTGCCTGGCCACTTAATTGATAGGGGCATAGAGTTTACCGTCGATATCATATCGGGAACACAGCCGATCTCCAAGGCACCCTATAGGATGGCCCCAGCTGAACTTGGAGAACTGAAACTGCAACTACAAGAATTGTTGGATAAGGGGTTTATTAGGCCGAGCACTTCACCATGGGGAGCGCCCGTTTTATTTGTTAAGAAAAAGGACGGCACGCTCCGTCTTTGCATTGACTACAGAGAACTTAATAAGGTCACCATTAAGAACAAGTACCCATTACCTAGGATAGATGATTTGTTTGACCAGTTGCAAGGAGCACGAGTCTTTTCCAAAGTTGATCTCAGGTCGGGTTACCATCAACTTAAGGTTAAAGCCGAGGATGTTGAGAAGACCGCCTTTCGGACGAGATATGGCCACTATGAATTCTTAGTGATGCCTTTTGGAGTGACCAATGCCCCAGCTGCATTCATGGATTTAATGAACAGGTCTTCAAGCCGTTTTTGGATGAGTTTGTAGTTGTCTTCATTGATGATATATTGATCTATTCTAAGAGTAAAGCCGAGCATGAAAATCATTTGAGACTTGCCTTACAGATTTTGAGAGACCGGAAGTTGTATGCTAAATTTAACAAGTGTGAGTTTTGGCTTCTACTATTTCATTCTTGGGTCATGTGATTAATGAAGAGGGTATTTCAGTTGATCCTAGTAAAATTGAAGCGTCGTGAATTGGCCGAGGCTAATGTGTCCGAGGTTCGGAGAGTTTCTGGGTTTGGCAGGTTATTACAGGAAGTTCGTGAAGGATTTCTCAAGGATTGCAATTCCGTTGACGCAATTGACCAAAAAGGGAACAGCGTTTGAATGGACCGAAGATCGGGAATCAGCCTTCCAGGAATTGAAGACGAGGTTAGTCACAGCACCAGTTCTTGTACTTCCATCAGGTCATGAAGAGTTTCACATCTATAGTGATGCATCGCATAAGGGTTTGGGTTGTGTGTTGATGCAAGAGGATAAGGTCATAGCATATGCATCTCGCCAGTTGAAGCCGCATGAAAAGAACTATCCTACCCACGATTTGGAACTAGCAGCCGTGGTATTTGCTTTGAAAATTTGGCGTCACTACTTGTATGGAGCCTCTTGTCAGATTTTTACAGATCATAAGAGTTTAAAATATCTATTCACTCAGAAGGAATTGAATATGAGGCAGAGAAGATGGCTCGAGTTGTTGAAGCACTATGATATGCAAATCCAATATCACCCCGGGAAAGCTAACACCGTGGCCGACGCTTTGAGCAGAAAGGTAACTGGAAGTTTGGCATGTCTGACCGTGATTTCAGCAGAACCGACTATTGTTGAGGAAGTAAAGGCAAGACAGATGGAGGATGAATTCTTCAAGAAGGTAGCCGATGAGATGATTACTAAGCCGAGACCAGGGTACACCATTGAAAACCAAGTGCTCTAGTTTGAAGGAAGGTTATGTGTGGTCGACATCCCAGAGTTGAAGAAGAGAATTTTGCAGGAAGCTCATAGTTCTAAGTTTGCCATTCACCCAGGGAACACTAAGATGTATCAAGACGTGAAGCAGACATTTTGGTGGCCGAATATGAAAGGAGAAATAGCAGAATTCGTATCTCAGTGTTTGCATTGTCAACAAGTGAAAGCAGAGCATCAAAGGCCAGCAGGACTTCTCCAACCTTTGCCGATTCCGGAGTGGAAATGGGAACACATCTCCATGGATTTTGTGATTGGGTTGCCGAAGACACAGAAAGGTATGGATTCGATTTGGGTTGTTGTTGACAGATTGACTAAGTCAGCACACTTCTTACCTGTTAAAACTACTTTCAACGCCGATCAACTTGTCTCATTGTGTGTGAACGAGATCATTAGACTTCACGGAGTGCCGATGTCAATTGTGTCAGACCGAGATCCGAAGTTTGTTTCCAGATTTTGGCAGAGTCTACAGAGAGCTTTTGGAGCCGAACTGAAGTTTAGTACAGCTTTTCACCCACAGACGGATAGGCAAACAGAGAGGACTATTCAGACACTTGAAGATATGCTTAGGCTATGTGTTTTGGACTTCCAAGGGAGTTGGGGAGTGCATTTACCCTTAGTGGAATTCGCTTACAACAACAGCTATCAAGCTAGCATTGGTATGGCGCCGTATGAAGCTTTGTATGGAAGAAAGTGTAGGTCGCCGATATGTTGGACTGAAGTTGGAGACAGAGCTCTGCTTGGTCCGGAATTGATTCAAGCAACAACAGAGAAGATTAAAATTATTCAACAGAGGATTAAAACTGCCCAGAGCCGACAAAAGAGCTATGCCGACCAGAGAAGAAATGAGTTAGAATTCGAAGTTGGGAATCACGTATTCCTGAAGGTTTCGCCAATGAAAGGAGTTTCCAGATTTGGGAAGAAAGGTAAACTAGCACCTCGTTATATTGGGCCATTTGAAATTCTTGACAGGGTCAACACCGTTGCCTACAGACTTGCTTTACCACCCGAGTTAAGCCTAGTCCACAATGTGTTTCATGTGTCGATGTTAAGAAGGTATATTCGGGATCCATTACATGTGATTGACCATTCTGGGATTGAAGTTAATGAGAATTTAGGCTATGATGAGAAGCCAATGTGTATTATCGATAGACAAGTCAAGCAGTTGAGAAACAAGTCGATACCAATGGTGAAAGTCGAATGGAAAGAGCATTACAGCAAAGATGCCACATGGGAAATGGAAGAAGAAATGAGAACTCGACATCCAGAATTATTCTTAGAACAAGGTACCTTAAGTTTGGGGACCAAACTTCTTTAAGGGGGGTAGGATGTAACAACCCTCATTTTTTTTGACTTAGCCATATGTGCATACATTCATGAATGATCTTGCCTTGTTATGATATTTTGGAAGCCTTGTTTTGTCTTGTTTCGTTCGAAGTATTGCTTGCATGATTTTTGTACTTTGCTTGGTGTGAAGCCGAGGTTGTCTTGAGCATTAGTGCACCTTTGAACCTTTGTACTTAGATTTATTCTTGGAATCACTTGTTTGACCTCAATCTTCACCCGGCATGTGTTTGCCGAGATGTCACTATCTGGGTCGAGGTGCTCGAAACCAAGGCCGAGGAGTGTACCATCTAGGCCGAGATGTTTTGTACTTGTGATCTTTGTCCTTGGGCAGGTATGACCCAGACCGAGGTGCGGCACACCCAGGCCAAGGTGTAGCACAGCTTAGTCAAGTGTCGTCCTCCCTAGCCGATGTGTTTGATACCCTATTGCCGAGTTTCGTCTTTAGCCGATGTCTTTGCTTGCCGTGTGTCTGCCTTTGGCTAGTTGTATACGCTTTGTCAGAGACTTGTCTTATCAGTCAGTCACCTTTTGAACTTAACCAACCCGGCAGTGCCACGTGGCCGAGCTGTGTGTTAAGACAGCCGGCAGACCTAGAACCAAATCATTTTGTCTCAAATCTTGGTCTTTAGAGAGAGAAGCTCTAGAGGAAGAAGGAGGAGGGAGTTTTAGAGTGAGAGAGTAGAGTTCCGAGCTTGATCTTGGAAGATCGAACCGTTAGATTTGAGTTTTGAGGTTAGATTCTTGCTCTACTCTAGTTAATCTTGTTGGCTGTTAAGCTACATCGCATGATTGATTTTGTTTTGCACGCCATGCATTGGTTTAAGAGTTGGTTCTTGAAATGAAAATGGTGTTCTTGAGTTTTTGAAGAAAAGTCTCGTTTTAATCCGAAAGTTTGGAACAAGAACCATGTTTTTGTGTTTGTTCTTGCATGATCTTCTTGAATGGGTACCCAGGTCCATGTTTTTGAACTCATGGCACGAAATCTCAGTTTTTGGAATAAATGAGTTATGTTTTTAGCATGCATGTTCTTGATGTACTTGATGCTCTTGTTCTTCATGTCCTTGGAAGGGAAACCCAGGTTTTCCCGACTTTGCTTTTGAATGTGGCCTTCGGACCACACCTCGGCAAAGGCCTGGTTGGTACCCAGATTGTTTTCTTGAGACGAAAAGATAGCGTCTAAACCCCAGCACGTTTTGCTTTGTCTTGACTTGGATCTGGCGAGAATGCCGAGATCATTGCATGCATGTAAAGCTTGTTTTGAGAATGTATTTGCCATGTGATTGTAGGACCTTGATCTTTGCTTTGAGCCTACACCCGAAAAGAACTATGCGAGTGGTATTTCTAATAAAGCTATATTATACTGTTTTGAAAATCTTGCTTTGCCTTGTTTTGATGAAAGTATTTGTTAAGCATGAATAGATAGTCTATTTCGATGTATCAAGTATAAGCTTTGTTTGATATTACCCTTGAAAGTCCTTGTGCTGGAGGACTCTAAACTTTCGCAGTACCAAGTGTAAAAGGATACGGTCCTTTTCTCGGAAGGATATAGTGTTAAAGCAGGCTACGGGCCTAAGTAACACAAGACCATCGTGTTAAAAAGAGCTACGGGCTTAAGTAACACAAGTCCCTTGTGCTGGAGGACTATAAACTTTCGCAGTACCTTTGACTAATCGATTACGGATCGTGCAGTCCTTGTCTTGCCACTGACGGTTTACCGCGTGGACTTGTTTGTTCGGAAAGCCAGATTTGTGTTTTGCCGATGTTAGTAAGCATCCCTTGGGACTTGTAAGGTTTGATGGATGAATACGGTTCATCTCTTGATTTGATAAGTTTTGACGAGTTTTGCTTTAAAGGAACCTCGGCTAATATTCGTATGATTTTGACATGTTTTGTTTGAAAGGACTTCGGCTATATTCATGCAAAACCTTTATTATTTGTACCATTCACTGAGTATCCAAGCTCACCCTCTCTATATATATATGTAGGTGACGAGCAGGACGGCGGCGACGCCTAGATATGTTTTGCACAGCTTGTTTTGGGTTCATGACTATGTCGGCCTCATTTTGTAATTACGTCGGCCTTGTTTTGTGTTCATGTCGGCAACGTTGTAATTACGTCGACCAGTCTTGAAAATCATGCTTCTTGGCTTGTAATTGTTGTATTTTGTACATGTCGGCTCGAGAAGCCTTTTGATCAAGATGTAACCCGTATTTTGTTTATTTCGACTGGTTGTAAAGTTATATCTTGTATGACATTTCATTGGATTTATGCACGGCTCTTATGGACCACTTGTATCTTTGATTTACTGCTTCCGCACTTGTGAGCCCCATATGTATATTATACTCTGATTGTGTTGATCCTTGTAAGTTGGCCTTCGGTAATCACGGGTTACTGGCCATCACGGCACCATCCTACTAGGGCGGTTGGGGTCATGACAACGGGACTCCTGGTTTGAAAACTAAGTCCAAATGGGCACTTTTTCCCACTTAAGCTTGAAAATATGCCATCAGGGGCCAAAATCGTGCTACAGTCACGAGAAGGCCTAGGGACACATCAAACACCTCGGAATGGACCAATTTAAGTTGTGGAAACTTACTAAACTAGCACGGGGACTCCCCGTTTGAAAACTATGTCAAAAAATTAACTTTTTTCACACTTAAGCTTGAAAATAGGCCATCGGGGGCCAAAATTGTGTAACAGTCATGAGAAAGCTAGGGAAACACCTCAAACACATTGAAAGGGACCTATCTAAGTTGTGGAAACTTACAGAACTAGTACGGGAATCCCGGTTTGAAAACTAAGTCGAAAAAGACACTTTTTTCACACTTAAGCTTGAAAATAGGCATTCGGGAGCCAAAATCGTGAAACAGTTATGAAAAGGCCAGGGGAACACCTCAAACACCTCGGGGGGGACCAATGTAAGTTGTGAAAACTTACGAAACTGGCATGGACTACCGGTTTGAAAACTATGTCAAAAAATACACTTTTTTCACACTTAAGGTTGAAAATAGGCCATTGGAGCTAAAATCGTGTAACAGTCACGAAAAGGACTGCACAACACCTCAAGAGAGACCAATGTAAGTTTTGGAAACTTACAGAACTAGCACGAGGCTCCCGGTTTGAAAACTAAGTCCAAAAGGCACTTTTCTTACACTTAAGCTTGAAAAATAGGCCATCGGGGGCTAAAATCGTGTAACAGTCACGAGATGGCCCCGGGAACATATCAAACATCTCGGGAGGGACCAATGTAAATTGTGGAAACTTACGGAACTAGCACAGGACTTCTGGTTTGAAAAGTAACTTGAAAAAAGACACTTTTTTCACACTTAAGTTTTAAAATAGGTCATCGAGGGCCAAAATAGTGTAACAGTCACGAGAAGGCCTGTGGAACACCTCAAACACCTCGGGAGGGAGCATTGTAAGTTGTGGAAACTTATGGAACTCACACGGAACTCCCGGTTTGAAAACTAAGTAAAAAAATGGACTTTTTCAAACTTAAGGCTGAAAATAGGCCATCGGAGGCCAAAATCATGTAACAGTCATGGAAAGTCCACGGGACTCCCGATTTGAAAACTAAGTCCAAAAAGGCACTTTTCTCACACTTAAGCTTGAAAATAGGCCACCGGCGGCCAAAATCGTATAACAGTCACGAAAAGCCCCGGGAACACATCAAACACCTCGGGAGGGACCAATGTAAGTTTTGGAAACTTACGGAATTATCACGAGACTTCCGGTTTGAATAGTAAGTCGAAAAAGACACTTTTTTCACACTTAACATTTAAAATAGGCCATCGGGGGCCAAAATCGTGTAACAGTCACAAGATGGCACGGAAAAGTCCTCAAACACCTCGAGAGGGACCAATGTAAGTTGTGAAAACTTACGAAACTAGCACAGGACTCCCGGTTTGAAAACTAAGTCAAAAAAGAAACTTTTCTCGCACTTAAGCTTGAAAATAGGCCATCGGGAGGACAAAATCGTGTAACAGTCACGAGAAGACCCAAGGAACATATCAAACACCTCGAGCGGGACCAATGTATGTTGTGAAAACTCATGAAACTAGCACGGGACTCCCGGTTCTAAAACTAAGTTAAAAAATGCACTTTTTTCACACTTAAGGTTGAAAATAGGTCATCGGGGGCCAAAGTCGTGTAACTGTCACGAGAAGGCCCAGGGAACATCTCAGACACCTCAAGAGGGACCAATGTAAGTTGTGAAAACTTACGGAACTACCACAGGACTCCCCGTCTGAAAAGTAAGTCCAAAAAGCCACTTTTCTCACACTTAAGGTTGAAAATAGGCCATCGGGGGCCAAAATCGTATAACAGTCACGAGAAGGCCCCAGGAACACATCAAACATCTCTGGAGGGACCAATGTAAGTTGTTGAAACTTACGGAACTAGCACGGGACATCTGGTTTGAAAACTATGTCAAAAAATGCATTTTGTTCACACTTAAGCTTGAAAATAGGCCACTGGGGGCCAAAATCATGTAACAGTCACGAGAAGTCCCGGGGAACACCTCAAACATCTCGGGAGGGACCAATGTAAGTTGTGGAAACTTACGGAACTAGCACGAGACTCCCAGTTTGAAGACTAAATCTAATAAGGCACTTTTCTCACACTTAAGCTTGAAAATAGGGCATCGGGGGGCCAAAATCGTGTAACAGTCATGGGAAAGCCCCGGGAAGTAATCAAACACCTCGAGAGGGACCAATGTAAGTTGTGGAAACTTACGAAACTAGCACGAGACTCCCGGTTTGAAAACTAAGTAAAAAAATACACTTTTATCGCACTTAAGATTGAAAATAGGCCATCGGGGGCCAAAATTGTGTAACAGTCACAAGAAGGCGGGGGGAATACCTCAAACACCTCGAGAGGGACCAGTGTAACTTGTGAAAACTTTCAGAACCAGCACGGAACTCCCGGTTTGAAAAGTAAGTCGGAAAAGGCACTTTTTTCACACTTAAGCTTGAAAATAAGCCATTGGGGGCCGAAATCCTCTAACAGTCACGAGAAGGCCCGGGGAAGATTACGCCAAACTTCGTTGAAGGGCCAACAACATATGTCCACTATATTTTCCAGAACTTGAGCCATCAATGATGCCGATAAGTTAAGTGGGAATGATCTAGCTGGTGAAGAAGGGGTACTCTAAACAGTTGATGCGGCTTTTGTTCTTCTGCTTCGTGTGATCGGTGGCAAAGAAACTAACACTGAGTATCTTTAAACCAAATCTGTAGTCTTACAAAGTCTACCAACACGAGTCCACAGAACTTGGGTATATTTGACTGTTCTGAAACTATGGTGCCCAACTACCTTGCAAAAATAAAACAGAACCCCCCAATCAAATTTCAGCAGCATGCTGGTTCAATTGATTACTACTAAATCACACTGAAAAAATGAACTCAAACCCCACAAACTGAAATGCCTGAACCATTCATCTAAATCTGAGAATCCCCATACATTGCACATAACACATAGTAGGAAAGAGAACAAACACCCCTATGGGGGGTAGGGTTACCCTCTTCTAGCTTTGAATTGATCTAAGGCTTCACTATTCAAACAAGTGATATCATAAATCCTAGAAATGGGAGAGCATCCTGTCCTAATTTTGGAAGGTACTATAGCTCACTATATGCATAAGGTTGGCTCTACTCTTAGGGTTAATGTCAAGGTGACGCTACGAAAGAGTCCTTTGGGTAATAACCAGTGAAGATCCCGGGAAATCAAAAGAGTCAATATAGCCTCTCATCGAAATCTGAGAACCTTAGATAGTAGAACTACCTTTTTGACAGATCTCAAAAAGTTATAACACAAGGGCTCTAAAGTAACGTAGAGATAGGTATAGTGTCACGAAAAGTTTGCCTGCACTCCCACCAAAATCTGGGCAACACAGGAACTTTAAGTTCACCATTGCATGCAATGCAATGAATATATAATTGAAAATAAAATTCATATTATAGAGGTCGAGTCAAGGTTTCTTAATATCCCCAACGAAGTCACCAAAAACTGTCACATGCCCGAGGGGTACCAATGGGCGTTAAACAGTTCGGGCCCTCTATTTATTTGATCTAGTCTCATGAGTGCAATGTGAAACATAGATGAGAGTCCAGATTTGGCAACTTTTATAGAAAATCCATTTTATTGCAAAACCATTGCTAGAAATGGACTGCATCACCAGATCTTAGAGTCATTTTGGAAAAATTAGAAAACCAGTGACTCGTGCCAAGGTCATTGTTCCTCGTAACCAAAGATGCTTCGCTCAGAACCTTAGGTATGAGAGATGAAGGTTATTAATTGAGCACCCTCGCTCACCCGATTAAAGATCAGCTTCTACTGAACGATGATATGAGTTTTATTAACTTTATATGTTTATATTCTGATTATTAAATAAATCTTAAAAGTTACTATGTGAAACATACAAATATAGACTATGCCATTCATTTTGGAACAACGTGATTTCATATGTTTTGAAAGAGTTTTGAAGATGTACAATTAAAAGAAATTGAGTTTACAATCATGAAAATCAACATCATTCTAAATTAAGCGACATAACCTCATCCATCGGCATTCATACAATTATATCAAGTAAGCAAGTAGCCATATGGTAAGATGCTTAAACATAGTAAACAAAACACACACAAGCGAGATGCTAAAGCATGAAAAACTTACATATTTACCGACGTCCCGCAGACAGCTACAAAACAACATTAGAAAATTATGCATGATCTTATATACCCAATTCTAATGCAATTCACTCATGAAATGCAACTAAAGATTTGACTTCTAAAATATGACATGTGAATCATCTCAAGAATATGAGGTAGCGCACATAATCACATAGGAATTGATTAAAATCACAAATGCAAACTTAGCTGAATTAAGGTGCATGAAACATGGATGCAAAACATGGATATGATTAAAAAAAAATATGATGCTTATTCACAAATAAGGAAAGTAAGTAAAAGAATAGGATAGAAAGAAGTGGGGCGGAGAATTTATTACAACACTTGAAAGAATAATTACAAACCAAATTAGAGAGGAAGGAGGAAAATATTACAACAAAATAAAAACCTCACAAAACACTCAAATAAAAAAAAAACAAAATAAAAGTTTCATGCGTCTTGTAAACCACCGAAAATTGGTCAACATCGGAAGATTATGCCGTTTTATCAAAAAGAAGTTAACCGTTTGGCCTAGGCTTAGCAAAACCTGTCTTGTTGCAATACCGAGAAAAAAACAAACAAGAAATATGTGGGCAACTCAACTAACCACTTCCGGTTAGCTTACAACAAAATTAATATACAACTTAAAACAAGAAAATGACTATAAGATTGAAAGTGCAAGAAAATGAAAGAATTGAAAACTAACCGCTTCTAGTTAAATTACAACAAAACAATATGAAACAAGAGCAAGAAAATAAATATGAGTTAAACTAACTACTTGGATTACAACAAAACACTGTGAAATAAAAAGTAAGAAAATGAATATGAGCTAAACTAACCACTTGGATTACAACAAAACACTTTAAAATATGAAGTAAGAAAATAAATATGAACTAAACTAACAACTTCCAATTAGATTATAACAAAATACTATGAAATCGAAAGTAAGAAAATAATTAAGAAATAGAAAATATAAAGAAAATGAAAGACTTGAAATTCACCTTCTAGAGAAAGATTGAACTTCTCGATTTCTAAACTTCATCTTGATCACCCTTAATGTTGTGAATTTTGATCTCAATCCTCAATTCAAGAGCTTGGAATTTGAGATTAGAATAATGTTTTGGACAAGTGTATGATCACTGTTTAATCTTCTTCAACTTAGCAAGACTACTCTCACTTTGGTCAAAGCTTTAGGACTTGGTTCTTGACTGATGTTTGCAAGGAAATATGAAATGTATAGAGGCTTTATAACTTCACTAATTTGGAAGGACAACTCTCTTGCTTTCAAGGATTTTTTTTTCTCTCTCAAATTCTAACTCACATTTAGTATTCTCTCTACACTTCTCTTCTAATTCATCTCCTCAAACTCAAGACTATAGCTCTCATTATATAGGCAATGCTAGTGGAGCAATGGTGGAAGACAAAGTGGATCATTTAGAGAAGATAATGGAGCTAATGGGGCACTAAAATGGAGCATTATCCTCATTGGCTCAAGCACTAGTCAATGGAGGATGAGTAAGCATGCACTTGGTGCAAAAATAGGTAAGAAATAACATCACAAAGTGCCCCACACAGTAAAAAAAAACTCGCCCAATGTGAATAGGTCGTGACCGTAGTAAGGCAAGTTGCACCCGCGATCACATTGGTCGTGCCCGCGATGGTGCTACCGGTTGACCGGCTAGGGTGGATTTTGTCCCTTTTTGCTCCGATTCAGTCTTGTTTCGCTCCGATTTGGTCCCATTTCACTCCGGGTGTCCCACAGGACTTAAACACTTGGCCAATATAGGCTTAGGGTTAGGAATAAAGCTCAAATTCCAAGCTCTCTTACTAATAATTTTGTGAGAAACACATTCTGATTGTCATCATCGGGTAATCAAAAGAAAGCGCCAAAGTCTTAGGGCCGGTCAAAATGGGGTGTCTACAATATTATGTGAATTTTTTTTTTCCTGTGACTAATTTTTACTATTTTTATAACTATTTATAAAATTGAAATATGTTGTGCGATTAATTTTTTTTAAACTAGTTTTAAGTTTGAAACGTAAACTGTTTGGTTGAATTTTTAAATTTTGTCTTTTGTTTAAAAAAAAAAAAATTAAAAGTACCTTGATAAAAGATATCATTTTCATTTTCATATGATTCTATTTTTGTTTTTAACGAAAATAATATTTGTATGTTTGAATAATATTTTTATATTGATTGTATAATTTGAGTTAATATTTTTATTAGTCTCTACGTTTTTTCTTCGTAGATAAAATAATATTTTTTATTTAAAAATTAATTTTAAAAAAATAATATAAAATATGAGAAATATTTTTGTAATATCTTTTTCATTTATAAATAACTCAGATGTATATATATTTTTTAAAGTACTTTGTAGGGTGCAAGTCCATTAAGTGTGGGGGTACATATTCATTATGTGTAGCTGCAAGTTTAGTATGTGTGGTGTCCAAGTTAAACCTATGTAGTGGTGCAAGTCTAGTCTGTGTTAGCATGCAAGTCGAATCTATGTGAGGGTGCAAGTTTAGTTTATGTGGTGGGCAAGTCAAATCTTTGTAGTTGTGCAAGTCTAGTCTGTGTTGGCGTGCAAGTCAAATCTATATGGGAGTGCAAGCTTAGTCTGTGTAAGGTGCAATTAAATCTATGAAGGGTGCAAGTTGAATTTGTGTAAGGGTGCAAATCTAATCTGTGTGGGGCGCATGTTTAAGCCTCGTTTGGGAACAGGCTTTTTTAGTAATTTTTTTGACTTTTTGGCTAAAACATGATATAAAAAAAACTAGTATGTTTGGGGTGAGTTTTTGATTTTTTTACGAAAAGATGTGCAATAAGTAGAGAGAAAAAGGGAATCTTTGACTTTTGGTATAAGTTGTTGGTTTTTTGATTTTTTTAGTGACTTTTTGACTAAAATCACCACTTGCCAAATGAGACCTTAGTCTATGTAGGGATGCATATTCAGTATGCGTAGGGTGTGCAAGTCAAATCTGTGTAGTAGTGCAAGTCTAGTCTGTGTTGGCGTGTATGTTGAATCTGTGTGGAGGTGAAAGTTTAGTTAGTGTGAAGTGCAAGTTTAATTTGTGAGGGGTGCAAGTTGAATCTGTGTAGGGATGCAAGTCTAATCTATGTAGGACACGAGTTTAATCTATGTAGGATGTGGGGTGCAAGTCTAATATGTGTAGGGATACAAGTCTAGTCTATGTGAAGTGTAAGTTTAGTTTGTGTGGATGCAAATCTTACTTTGTGTGTGGGATCAAAAATGGCCACTATTTTTTTTATTATATTATTATTTTGGTTTGAGTTATTATTTGCGTGGTTTGAATTAATATATTTTTATTTACAATTGTATTATTCTAAATGTTTTCTCCTACCAATATATATATATTAATTAGAAAAGTAATTTATTATTTGTATTAACTTAAGTCATACAAATTATTTTAATTCTATAAATTTTTATATACTTTAGATTATTAATTTAAATTTTTATTAAATATGTGAAATATTAGTTGCATTTTAAAATTTTAAATATATTTTTAGAACAATATCAATTTTATAAAAATAGAATTTGTATGTTAAATATTAAATATATTTTAATAAAATAAAATAAATTTAAAAATATAAAGATAATTTTTTTATTATTAAAAGATGAGGTGAGTGTATGTGTGCTGGGATAGAACTAGAAGAAGATTATGAGGGGTTATGACCCTTCTGTCTCTCTGAAATTTTATTTTCCCTAGTACTTCTAAATATATATATATATATATATATATATTTGTATGTATTATTTTATAAATAAAATAGCATCTTAGTATAAAAGATATATACTTCATTCTTTTCTCATCTTTTATTCTCTATTATTTTTCTAGAAAAAAATTTATTCATTCTATTAGAGATTGTTTATATGATATTTAAATTTTTTTTATGTGTATATATATAATTTATATATTATATTGTACATATATGTGTATTTGTCTATACGGTAAAAAAATATTATTTATCTTTTAACCCCTGTAGTAATAAAATCCTAATTTCATCTCTGTATGTGAGAGAGAGAGAGAGAGTATGTGCAAGGCATATTAGTGAGTGTTTAAGGGTAAAATCCGTTTAGTTTAATTTTATAATTATGATTTAAGTGTGAAATTGTGATTTTAAGTGTGGAGTTGTGAGTTCAGTTTAAAAAAAATAAAAATTTATTTAGTTATGAGTTTTGAATTTTGAATTTTGAAAAGAATTTTGAGTTTTGAAAAGAGTTTTAAATTGTATTTTGAGTTTTAAATTTTTGAATTTTGAGTTGTATTTTGAAATTTTTCGAATTTATTTCTTTTAAATATTTAAAAACATTTAAGAAAAATTTATTTTTAATTTTAAATATTTTATTTCATTTTTGTAAATTTTTTAAATTCAAAATATAACTCCACACTCAAATCATAAGCAAACACATAACTCCAAACTCAATTCAAAAACTATTTTTAAAATTCATAACCAAACATATAACTTAAAACTCAAAACTCAATTCAAAATTTTTTTAATCAAAATATATATTTTAATTTTATTGAAAAATATTTTTTGGACAAATTACAAACACCCCCTCGAGGTTTGGTGAAAATACAGATTCCCCCTAAGGTTTGAGAAATTACAAATTGCCCCCTGAAGGTCAAATTTGCATAACAAATTAGGGGGAAATCTGTATGAAAATAAAAACCTCAGGGGGTAATTTGTTATGGAAATATAAACCTCAAGGGGAAATCTGTATTTTGACCAAACCTCGAGGGGGTGTTTGTAATTTGCCCTTATTTTTTTAAGTATTGGCCAAATAATTTGTTATGGTTTAGATATATATATGGCCATCCAATTTTTTTTGAAATTAAAAAAAAATTAAATATTTTAAAAAATAAAATCATTATTTTAAAACATAAAATAAAAAATATTTTTTTAAATTTTTCTATAAATAAAATTTTAAAAAGAATTTTGAATTAAATTTTGAGTTATGTGTTTAATTACACATTTAGAAAATAATTTTAAATTTTTTTATTAGAATTACAATTTCAAAAGAATTTGGTTATCGGAATTTTTATTAGAATTTTGAGGTGTGTTTTTGGTACCCAACAACGGCTATATCTTTTTATCCTCCTCTCTCCTCATTTGCGATTAAGCTCACATCCCGAACCCACTAGCTCTCTGAAAAGTTTTGGTTAGGGTTTCTCTCTCTCTCTCTCTCTCTCTCTCTAGAATGGACAGTGAGAACCCCTCCTCCTCCTCCTCCACTTTCTTCACATTCCCAACCAATCCGCCTCCATTCCTCGCCTTCTTCGGCAACGGAACCCCCAATTCAACGTCCTCTCCGTTCTCTTCTCCCCAACGATAGATCCAGCATCGTCCCCCGTCAAATTATGTGAATTCACCATGTCTCTCACTCCATAAACGTTGAAGATTCCCAAAACGGCTTCGAAGAAAGAGAGATTTGAAGAGAAACCTGCACAGAGAAGAGAGGTGAGAAGCCATGGGAGGGCAGGGAAACCCTAGAGAGAGAAACAGAGAGGGGGGAATGGGGGAGGGGAGAGAGAGACGTTTAGGGGAAAAAAAATTTAAAAAAACGATTGGGAGGAAATCGCTTCTTCCTGCTGTGGCGGCATCCACCCGACCCGGATGTCGTCTGCGCTGATTCGGCGGCTGGGGATTGGGAGGTCACCGAACATTGAGAGGTCACGGAACATGTCCATTTTCGCCACAATTGACAAGGTTAGTAATTTTACATACATAATATGTGCTATATATTTACATATATACATATTAATTGTGCCAAATTTAGTTGTTTGAATTCTCAACTTGTATCTGTAGAATTTGTGAAATTCTCGTAGAACATTCTGGTAATCTCGTAAATTCCCAACTCTGAAATTGATTGCACTGTGGTTTCCTTTTCATTGAATTTTTTTTTTTCTTTTTTTCTGTGTCTGAAGGCAGTTTGCAAGTATCTTTTATCTATGTCTTGGCTGTTTAATTATCAGTGTTAAGTATTTAAGAGCTTGTTTAGTACATGATGTACATGATGACTCTAGTTTTGAATGATTCACCATATTAGATGTCTCTATCTTTTGAAATGATCTTTGTTTAATTTCAAAGTGGTATTGCATTGCAGTTCTCTTTTTAGTTTGGTTTATACATTGTTTAACCCACATTACTTTCATATTCTGATCTGTTTTAGTGGCATTTGTTTCGTGTTTCTCTGGTACTTTAATTTTTTTTTTTGGGAATCTTGAAACATTTATGTTTTTCATCTCAAAAGAATGATATGCTATGATTCTTTGAATGTTTTGGCTCATACTTGGCTGTTGAAGCTGGGGAGATCTTTAATTGTGCTGAGCTTACAATACTAGGCAGCATAGCCATATCATTGTGTTATTACTGCTTTTTTATGCGGAGGAAATTATTTATTTCGAGGCCTTTCTGGTTATGATTTTCTTATTTTTTAGGTTGTGCTTTGATTTTCTGCATACGAGAATGGATACTATGCCCTGTTACTTGTATGGGTTATGATGTGGGTAATTTCATCCTGCAGATTAGGAAAGCTTTTGATCTTTGTTTTTATTTTTGTCTAATTTGTGTTCACTTTGATAATTTTCTCTGTTGACCATCTTGATGTTTAAAGTATTGTTGTTTCATAGTATTAGTTAAAATGACATGAATGAAAAATGTTGTCTTCTAGTATTATTGTGAACATTCGAAGGGTAGTTTTTGACTCGCTAAAATGAACCTATTAGATTCCACAAATAGGGTCTTGTACCATGTTAGAGTTGTGTCGGCTTTTGTGATTGATTTTTGTGAAAATAGGGTCTTGTACCTTATTAATTGTGCCAAATTTAGTTGTTTGAATTCTCAACTTGTATCTGTAGAATTTGTGTGAAATTCTCGTAGAACATTCTGCTAATCTTGTAAATTCCCAACTCTGAAATTGATTGCACTGTGGTTTCCTTTTCATTGATTTTTTTTTTTTTTTTTCTTTGTTTCTTTGTGTCTGAAATTGATTGCAGTTTGCAAGTATCTTTTTCACCTTTATTTTGAATCCTGCAATCCCAAATCACATTGTTGTTAACCTAAGATAACATGGACATAATAAAAACGGAATAAAAACGATAGTTCATATATATACCGGAAATCTTGAATTACACCTGTTGTTGGTGCCATTGACTGCTCAAAGTTTGACAGGACCCTTTGATCCCCACACTGCTGTGTCTTTATGAGAGTAGATTAACAAATTAATACACCATGGTTTTGTTTTTCCATATCAAATTCTGATAATATTCATCTTTTCAATGACAAAGCCCCAAAGGGCAATCTATCAACAATAGAAAATTTTCTGTGTTTTACATCCAATTTTTGTTTACATGATGGAAACAATCAAATCACACTAAGTTAGGTAAGCTACCAAATATCATACAAACCAAGCAGATAATGAAGATTTTAGTCTTTCAGTTTAATGGGTGCGTGGCTTGCACCCATTACACAAAGATTCAATTAGAAAACTGGCCCACCAATAAATATTATATCTATATTATGTTGTGGTTTGGCAAAAATAATTTTAATTGGCTTTTTAGAGTTGAGATTTTTTTTAGTTGGGATTAAAAAGTTTGTTTGGGTTGATTATTTTAGTTTAATGGGCTTGGGGTATAGGCTTTTGAGAATCTAAAATGCTTTTGGTTTACTATGATTATCTCTTTTGTGACTTGAGGAAAAGTTGCAGACTTCAAGGATTGCATTAGGGGGACCAACCTTTCATAATTTGATTTTGGGGAATCCATTTCCTTGAAACCCTAATCTCAACCTTATGTACTTAGTACTAGTTTCCATAAATCCTAATCTCAACATTATGTTCTTTTGTTACATTATTTATTTATACAGCCGGATCTATTTAAAAATTAAATCATGTTTCAAAAAAAAATGTATCAAAGCTTGACATGGCACGATAATCAAACTTGCTCACCTTAATAATGGAAAATTTCGGTGGATACATATGTAAATATAAGTTGGTGTTAATTTTGCAATTTGATGTTGATGGTAGTAGTTTAATAGGCCCCCATCCTTATCAATAAATATGTGCTATATATTTACATATATACATATTATTTATTCAAAAAAATATTATATAATATAATATATCATAAATAACATAAATTTTATGTCTAAAATTAAAATAATTTATTTTATCATATATAATATAATTTATTTTATGTCTAAATAATGTTTATAATTTTTATTTATTATTTATTTGTTATTTTTTTAATAAAATTTGTTATTCCTTAAACTTTTTAAACTCATCTTCATATAATAAATATATTTAAAAATAACTATTTAATGTATCCCCGTACC